>NW_025574084.1:0-22582 GCF_020424385.1 Procambarus clarkii | reverse complement strand
GGTCGAGTCTCGCTGGTTCGTCATTGCTCTCATCCTTGTGGGTTCTCCGACATGCTGGGTTAAAAAGTTGCTTGTCACCACCTCCAATAGTTTGACTCTCCACGTATCCTCGCCTCCATGCGGTTCCTTGTTCTCCGTGTGTGTGTGTGTGTGTGTGTGTGTGTGTGTGTGTGTGTGTGTGTGTGTGTGTGTGTGTGTGTGTGTGTGTGTGTGTGTGTGTGTGTGTGTGTGTGTGTGTGTACTCACCTATTTGTGCTTGCGGGGGTTGAGCTTTGGCTCTTTGGTCCCGCCTCTCAACTGTCAATCAACTGGTGTACAGATTCCTGAGCCTATTGGGCTCTATCATATCTATATTTAAAACTGTGTATGGAGTCAGCCTCCACCACATCACTGCCTAATGCATTCCATCCGTTAACTACTCTGACACTGAAAAAAGTTCTTTCTAACGTCTCTGTGGCTCATGTGAGTACTCAGTTTCCACCTGTGTCTACTTGTTCGCGTCCCACCAGTGTTGAATAGTTTATCCTTGTTTACCCGGTCGATTCCTCTGAGGATTTTGTAGGTTGTGATCATGTCTCCCCTTACTCTTCTGTCTTCCAGTGTCGTAAGGTGCATTTCCCGCAGCCTTTCCTCGTAACTCATGCCTCTTAGTTCTGGGACTAGTCTAGTGGCATACCTTTGGACTTTTTCCAGCTTCGTCTTGTGCTTGACAAGGTATGGGCGTGTGTGTGTACTCACCTAATTGTACTCACCTAATTGTGCTTGCGGGGGTTGAGCTCTGGCTCTTTGGTCCCGCCTCTCAACCGTCAATCAACTGGTGTACAGATTCCTGAGCCTATTGGGCTCTATCATATCTACATTTGAAACTGTGTATGGAGTCAGCCTCCACCACATCACTTCCTAATGCATTCCATTTGCTAACTACTCTGACACTGAAAAAAGTTCTTTCTAACGTCTCTGTGGCTCATTTGGGTACTCAGCTTCCACCTGTGTCCCCTTGTTCGCGTCCCACCAGTGTTGAAAAGTTCATCCTTGTTTACCCGGTCGATTCCCCTGAGGATTTTGTAGGTTGTGATCATGTCCCCCCTTACTCTTCTGTCTTCCAGTGTCGTGAGGTGCATTTCCCGCAGCCTTTCCTCATAACTCATGCCTCTTAGTTCTGGGACTAGTCTAGTAGCATACCTTTGGACTTTTTCCAGCTTCGTCTTGTGCTTGACAAGGTACGGGCTCCATGCTGGGGCCGCATACTCCAGGATTGGTCTTACATATGTGGTGTACAAGATTCTGAATGATTCCTTACACAGGTTCCTGAACGCCGTTCTGATGTTAGCCAGCCTCGCATATGCCGCAGACGTTATTCTCTTTATGTGGGCTTCAGGAGACAGGTTTGGTGTGATATCAACTCCTAGATCTTTCTCTCTGTCTGTTTCATTAAGTACTTCATCTCCTATTCTGTATCCTGTGCCTGGCCTCCTGTTTCCACTGCCTAGTTTCATTACTTTGCATTTACTCGGGTTGAACTTCAACAGCCATTTGTTGGACCATTCACTCAGTCTATCCAGGTCATCTTGTAGCCTCCTACTATCATCCTCTGTTTCAATCCTCCTCATAATTTTTGCATCGTCGGCAAACATTGAGAGGAACGAATCTATACCCTCTGGGAGATCATTTACATATACCAGAAACAGTATAGGTCCAAGGACTGACCCCTGCGGGACTCCACTTGTGACGTCTCGCCAATCTGAGACCTCACCCCTCACACAGACTCGTTGTCGCTTAGGTATTCCTCTATCCACCGGAGTACCTTCCCTCTCACTCCAGCCTGCATCTCCAACTTTCGCACTAGCCTCTTGTGTGGCACTGTATCAAAGGCTTTCTGACAATCCAAAAATATGCAGTCTGCCCACCCTTCTCTTTCTTGCCTTATTTTTGTTGCCTGGTCGTAGAATTCAAGTAACCCTGTGAGGCAGGACCTGCCATCCCTGAACCCATGTTGATGCTGTGTTACAAAGTTCCTTCGCTCCAGATGCTCCAGATGCTCCAGATGTGTGTGTGTGTGTGTGTGTGTGTGTGTGTGTGTGTGTGTGTGTGTGTGTGTGTGTGTGTGTGTGTGTGTGTGTGTGTGTGTGTGTGTGTGTGTGTGTGTGTGTGTGTGTGTGTGTGTGTGTGTGTGTTTACTAGTTGTGTTTTTACGGGGGTTGAGCTTTGCTCTTTCGGCCCGCCTCTCAACTGTCAATCAACTGTTTACTAACTACTTTTTTTTTTTTCCACACCACACACACACACACACACCCCAGGAAGCAGCCCGTGACAACTGACTAACTCCCAGGTACCTATTTACTGCTAGGTAACAGGGGCATTCAGGGTGAAAGAAACTTTGCCCATTTGTTTCTGCCTCATGCGGGAATCGAACCCGCGCCACAGAATTACGAATCCTGCGCGCTATCCACCAGGCTACGAGGCCCCCTATGTGTGTGTGTGTGTGTGTGTGTGTGTGTGTGTGTGTGTGTGTGTGTGTGTGTGTGTGTGTGTGTGTGTGTGTGTGTGTGTGTGTGTGTGTGTGTGTGTGTGTGTGTGTTTCACACACCTCGAATTTTCCAGATTTTTATATTCGTCACCTCAGCCGTTGGCACAGTTCCTGGCCGGGAACATCCTTGTGACTTCGCCTCTTGTAAAACGTTCTAATCTAAATTCCAGCGAGGTCTAGGCTGGCTCAGCAGGAATGTCTTCACGCCAGGAATGTCTTCACGCCAGGAATGTCTTCACGCCAGGAATGTCTTCACACCAGGAATGTCTTCACACCAGGAATGTCTTCACACCAGGAATGGTTTCCCACCAGGAATGTCTTCATGCCAGGAATGTCATCACACCAGGAATGTCTTCACACCAGGAATGTCTTCACGCCAGGAATGTCTTCACACCAGGAATGTCTTCACACCAGGAATGTCTTCACGCCAGGAATGTCTTCACACCAGGAATGTCTTCACGCCAGGAATGTCTTCACGCCAGGAATGTCTTCACGCCAGGAATGTCTTCACGCCAGGAATGTCATCACACCAGGAATGTCTTCACGCCAGGAATGTCATCACATTAGTTGTCGTTTGCATTAGTTCCCATTTATCGTCTTTTTGACATTTTCATACCTTCTATTATTTAAATCTTCTTATTGTCAATTTCGTCAATGCAACTGCAACAAAATTCTCGGTTTCAAAGAGGAACAAGTTCAGAAAAGTCATCAAGGAGTCTCCGTTTATACGCGGTGGTTGGGAAAATAGATTTTATTAAAACCTTCCTGCCCTTTGATGTAGCTTTAAAAAGGTCAATTTTGTGACTTTTTCCACGAGACTTAACAGACTCCGTCCGACCTTTTTATTGTGAGAATAGGAACCATGGCTGAAGGTCACAGGACCCGGCACGACCTCCTCGCTCTCTTCTCTCTGCTCTACTCTCCTCTGTTCTGCTCTCATCTGCTCTCCATTTCTCTGTTCTCTAATCTGTTGTTTCCTCTCTTCTGCTCTGCTCTAATCTACTCTGCTGTGCTCTCTCCTCTTCTTTCCTCTGCTCTCCCTTCCTCTCCTCTCGTTTGCTCTGCTCTGCTCTCCTCTACTCTAATTCTCTTACTTTTTGGGTTTTTCTATTTTTTCCTTTCAATTCTTGTTCAGTCTATTTTATTCTTTTTTTTTTATTTAGTTCTGGTAATGGTTGTTAGAATATATTTTGTCCTGGTTGGTTACCCAGGCTGCCACCACCCCTGCCACCTGTAGCCACCACCCCTGCCTCTTGTGGCCACCACCCCTGTCTCTTGTGGCCACCATCCCTGCCTCTTGTGGCCACCAGCCCTGCCTCTTGTGGCCACCCCCCCTGCCTCTTGTGGCCACCACCCCTGCCTCTTGTGGCCACCACCCCTGCCTCTTGTGGCCACCACCCCTTCCTCTTGTGGCCACCACCCCTGCCTCTTGTGGCCACCACCCCTGCCTCTTGTGGCCTCCCCCCTGCCTCTTGTGGCCACCACCCCTGCCTCTTGTGGCCACCACCCCCTGCCTCTGCCTGCCTTTGTGGCCACCACCCCTGCCGCCTGCGGCGACCACCCCTGCCACCTGCGGCCACCACCCCTGCCGCCTGCGGCCACCACCCCTGCCACCTGCGGCCACCACCCCTGCCGCCTGCGGCCACCACCCCTGCCGCCTGCGGCCACCACCCCTGCCGCCTGCGGCCACCACCCCTGCCGCTTGCGGCCACCCCCTCTGCCTCTTGTGGCCACCCCCCTGCCTCTTGTGGCCACCACCCCTCTTGTGGCCCACCCCTGCCTCTTGTGGCCACCCCTGCCACCACCCCTCTGTGGCCACCACCCCTGCCTCTTGTGGCCCACCACCACCCTGCCTCTTGTGGCCACCCCCCCTGCCTCTTGTGGCCACCACCCCTGCCTCTTGTGGCCACCACCCCTGCCTCTTGTGGCCACCACCCCTGCCTCTTGTGGCCACCACCCCTGCCTCTTGTGGCCACCACCCCTGCCTCTTGCCTGCCTCTGTGGCCACCACCCCTGCCTCTTGTGGCCACCACCCCTGCCTCTTGTGGCCACCACCCCTGCCTCTTGTGGCCACCACCCCTGCCTCTTGTGGCCACCACCCCTGCCTCTTGTGGCCACCACCCCTGCCTCTTGTGGCCACCACCCCTGCCTCTTGTGGCCACCACCCCTGCCTCTTGTGGCCACCACCCCTGCCTCTTGTGGCCACCACCCCTGCCTCTTGTGGCCACCACCCCTGCCTCTTGTGGCCACCACCCCTGCCACTTGTGGCCACCACCCCTGCCTCTTGTGGCCACCACCCCTGCCACGTGTGGCCACCACCCCTGCCCCTTGTGGCCACCACCCCTGCCTCTTGTGGCCACCACCCCTGCCTCTTGTGGCCACCACCCCTGCCTCTTGTGGCCACCACCCCTGCCTCTTGTGGCCACCACCCCTGCCTCTTGTGGCCACCACCCCTGCCTCTTGTGGCCACCACCCCTGCCTCTTGTGGCCACCACCCCTGCCACCTGTGGCCACGGTGGCCACCACCCCTGCCTCTTGTGGCCACCACCCCTGCCACCTACGGCCACCACCCCTGCCTCTTGTGGCCACCACCCCTGCCATCTACGGCCACCACCCCTGCCTCTTGTGGCCACCACCCCTGCCACCTGTGGCCACCACCCCTGCCTCTTGTGGCCACCACCCCTGCCTCTTGTGGCCACCACCCCTGCCTCTTGTGGCCACCACCCCTGCCTCTTGTGGCCACCACCCCTGCCTCTTGTGGCCACCACCCCTTCCACGTGCGACCACCACCCCTGCCACCTACGGCCACCACCCCTGCCTCTTGTGGCCACCACCCCTGCCACCTATGGCCACCAACCCCTCCACCTGCGGCCACTACCCCTGCCACCTGCGGCCACTACCCCTGCCACCTACGGCCACTACCCCTGCCACCTGCGGCCACTACCCCTGCCACCTGCGGCCACTACCCCTGCCACCTACGGCCACTACCCCGGCCAAATGCGGCCACTACCCTTGCCACCTGCGGCCACTACCCCTGCCACCTGCGGCCACTACCCCTGCCACCTGCGGCCACTACCCCTGCCACCTGCGGCCACTACCCCTGCCACCTGCGGCCACTACCCCTGCCAAATGCGGCCACTACCCCTGCCACCTGCGGCCACCTTCCTTGCCGCCTGCGGCCACCATCACCCCACCCATAGGGTAGCAATAGTCCTGTCACATCCGCCTCAAAACACCAAACTTTCCTTTTCCGTTGCCACCACCAACTGTCATGTTCACAGAAAATGGTACCATCCGTTTTCTATGTGCGGCGGCTGGGACGCCAGAGAGAGGGAGGTAAACAATAGAGCGTACAGGACGCCAGCCAAGCTTGGTAGCTACTAGTCATGTAATCATATTAAGTATTAAAGTCAGTAACCAAGTCATGACTTTACATCAACCCTACAACCAAGACTTCCTCAGTAACACACAAACACCACATTGGCGACGAGGATGAACTGTGAACGCAGGTATTTGTTCAGTTTCAAACACAAGGGAGAAGCATGCTGCCTGGAGGAGGAAGAGAAGCTGTGAGCGCCATACCCGATGCTGTATGCTAACCGATGCTGTGTGCTAACCAATGCTGTGTGCTAACCAATGCTGTGTGCTACCCAAGCTGTGTGCTACCCAAGCTGTGCTGAAGAAACAGTACTGAGGAATCTGCCGACGTTGTGTACGAAACGACGCATTGATGTGTACAAAACCTGATGTTTTGGTTACGAAACGACGCTTCGTGCTACAAAATTCATCACACTGAGCTGACTGCTGTACCGACTGCTGTACCAACTGCTGCACCAACTGCTGCACCAACTGCTGCACCAACTGCTGTACCAACTGCCAACTGCTGTACCAACTGCTGTGCCAACTGCTGTGCTGCTGCTGTGAGTAGGAACAACACATGTACACAAGGGCTAGGTAAGAAGTCAGTTGCTGCTATATTGTGCACTGTTGTGAACTTTTGCATTAAAATGCTTGTGTGCTTTGCAAAATTAAAGTAATTACAGTGAATTCTTGACTAACATATACAGTGCAGTAAGTGTTTAATATTCTGAGGAACATTTAAGTGATAAGTTACATTTATTCAGTAAAAATGACAAATATACCTCAGTTTCCTGCATTTGATCCTGACTGTGACCAGACAAACCTGTCACAGAGGTGGGTCAAATGGCTTAAAAGGTTTGAAAATTTGTTGATAGTTTCTGACATCAAAAGTGCTGAACGAAAGCGTGCCTTTCTACTTCATTATGCAGGTGATAGAGTTTGTGACATCTTTGACACACTGAAAGACACTGGTGGTGCCAAAGATTATGACACTGCCAAAGCCAAACTAACAGAGCATTTCAAACCAAGGCAAAATACTGCTATGGAAATTATGCATTTCAGGAGAGCAAAACAACTCTCTAATGAAACTGTGGATCAATACCACACACGTCTGCAGGGTTTAGCAGCCCATTGTGAGTTTGCTGATGTTGACAAAGAAATCAAACAGCAAATAATTGAATCATGCACATCTACACGTCTTCGTCGAAGAGCTCTAGAACTTGTTGATGATGACAGTTCTCTTACCAAGATACTGGATATGGCTCGTCGAATGGAAGATGCTGCACGTGATGCTCGTGTCATGGAGTGCAGTGCTAATAACGGTTCTGCCACTGTTACTAACAGTGATGAGGTACGTAAGGTTCAGGGAGGACACCGTGATCAAAGAAGATATCATGCCAAACCTAACAGTAAATTTAGCCGAGAACCACGTCACAACTGGGGTCAAGGAACAAGGCTCAAGCAGTCACAACGACCCACATCAGAGGGTGTCAACAATAAATGTTACAATTGTGGAGGAGACTACCCACACCAAGATAATGTTTGTCCTGCTCAAGGTAAGAAGTGCTATGAGTGTGGAAAACTAGGTCATTTTGGTGCTATGTGTCGTTCCGCACTAAAGAAACCACAGTCAATGAATAAAAGCACTGTACGAGGATCAGGTCATAGGGGTCGAGGTGGTAAACACAATATTGCACCTCATATCCAGAATGTTAATAATGTACAAGACAACATTTCATTACAACCAGTCTCAGATGACAGTGAATGTGATTATACTTATGGAGTACAAACAATCACAGAATGGAATGATCTTCCAAACAACCCAGAGACATGTGTATACATTGCTGGTATTTGTCTCAAGGTTCTCATTGACACTGGATCAAACATTGACACCATTGCTGAGTGCCACTATGAGAAATTTAAAAAACAGTTCCCAAAGCTTGAGAACTATAATGGCAAAGCCACTGCCTATGCTTCAAAGGTAGCCTTGCCAGTGATTGGAACTTTCACTGCAGAGATTAAGTCAAAGAATGCAATGCTCATTACTACATTCCATGTTGTTAGGAATGCAAAGGAGTCTTTACTCAGTTACAAGACTTCAACCAAATTGGGGCTACTTCAGCTTTCTAATGCTGTAGCAGTGGAATCTGCAAACAATGTTGATGGTATTGTTGCTGAATTTTCTGATCGATTTAAATCCATAGGTTGTTATACTGATAGCAAAGTACATCTGCATATCAACCCAGATGTAATTCCAGTTGCCCAACCACATCGCCGACAACCATTCCATACTCGCAAGAAAGTTGATGCCGAACTGGATAGGCTGATGGAACTAGATATCATTGAACCAGTAACAGGCCCAACACCATGGGTAAGCCCAATTGTCACTCCACCAAAGCCGAAGAATCCAGATGAGATACGCATTTGTGTGGACATGCGTGTTCCCAACAAGGCAATAATGCGTGAACGCCATCCTACACCGACTGTAGATGATATGATCTACCGCTTGAATGGTGCAACTGTATTCAGCAAGTTAGATTTAAACAAGGGCTATCATCAGCTTGAACTTGATGAGGAGAGTCGATTCATCACAACGTTTACGACACATCGAGGTCTGTATAGGTACAAGCGCCTGAGTTTTGGTATTAACAGTGCTGCCGAGGTATTCCAGCACATCATCAGCCAGGTATTGCAAGACATACCTAATGCTGACAACATGTCTGATGACATCATTGTTTATGGCCGTACCCAAGCTGAACACGACAAAGCTCTTCGTGCAACATTGCAACGCTTACGAGAAAAGAATCTGACGTTAAGCCGAGCAAAGTGTGAGTTCAATCAACATAAAATTGAATTCTTTGGACATGTACTTAGTGACAAAGGTCTGTCTCCAGATCCTAAGAAAGTTGCAGATATCAAGAATGCTGCACCTCCTTCAACGTCCACTGAAGTACATAGTTTTCTGGGAATGGCAAACTACTGTTCTCGCTTCATTCCAGATTTTGCTACCATTACGAAGCCTCTACGTGAGCTCCTGAAGAAAAATGCATCATGGTACTGGAGCGATATCGAGCAAAATGCATTTGATGCTGTGAAAGATGCACTAGTAGAGAATGCGACTGCTGCATACTTTGATCCATCAATGGACACTGAGTTAACGGTGGATGCTAGTCCTGTTGGATTAGGTGCTGTTTTAGCCCAACACAAACCTGGTCAACCAGATTCCAGAGTAGTAATTGCCTACGCCAGCCGTTCTCTCACAGATGTTGAGCAACGATACAGTCAGACAGAGAAGGAAGCTCTTGCTCTTGTATGGGGCTGTGAACACTTCAATGTGTATCTGCTTGGTGCGCCCTTCACCACGATGGTCACTGACCACAAACCGTTGGAGACCATCTTCAATAATCCAAAGTCCAAACCACCAGCTCGCATTGAGAGATGGGCTCTTCGTCTGCAACCATACAACTTTACGGTGAAATACAAGCCGGGTGCAGGCAATCCCGCTGATTACATCAGTCGACATCCTGCAAACAGTTTCACCATCACCAAGCATCAGCAAGTTGCCGAGGAATATGTACACTCTGTAACCTGTGATGCAGTCCCTAAGGCTCTTACTCTTGATGAAATCCGTACTGCAACCCTAGAGGACCCAACTCTGCAAGCAACAGTGGATGCATTGACTAAGAAAAAGTTTCCACGCATCCCACCCTCAGGAGTTGACCAAGATGCATTCAAAGCACTTGAACGCATCCAGACAGAATTAAGTGCTACGCAACAACGCGACACTGTGCTGCGAGGTACTCGTATCGTGATTCCAGCTGTTCTCCAGCAACGTGCTCTGAAGCTTGCACATCAAGGACACCAAGGTCTTGTTAGGACGAAACAGCTGCTACGAGAAAAGGTGTGGTTTCCTGGCATTGATCGTCAAGCAAAGGATATGCATGATGCCTGTGTCCCTTGCCAAGCTGCAGTGGATACTTCAAGACCAACACCTCTACAACCTTCACCACTACCTGCTGCACCATGGACGGAAGTATCGATGGACTTCTGTGGACCACTACCAACTGGAGAGTACTTGATGGTAGTCATTGATGATCACTCACGTTATCCAGAAGTAGAAATCATCACTTCCACATCTGCAAAGGCTGTCATCCCGAAACTCGACAAGATCTTTTCAAACTTTGGCATTCCTGAAATTGTCAAGACAGACAATGGACCGCCATTCAATGGACAAGACTTCGTCAACTTTTCTGAGCATATTGGATTCAAACACCGCCGTGTGATGCCACTACATCCTCAAGCAAATGGAGAAGTTGAGAGATTCATGCAACCTCTCATGAAAGCGGTACGCTGTGCTCATGCCGAAGGACGATCCTGGAAACAAGCTATGTATGCTTTTCTCAGGAACTACCGTGCAACACCACATGGAACACTGGGCAAGTCGCCTGGCGAACTTTTATTTGGACGTCCTATGAGAATCGCACTACCCGTCATGCCAGCCGAGGTAACGGATAAACGTCTCGCTCAGAAGGATGCACTAGCCAAGGGCAAAATGAAAATTGCTCATGATCAACGTGCAAAGGAACAGTTCATAAAGGTTGGTGACACTGTTCTCGTTAAAAATAAAAAAGAGGGAAAGTTAGATATGCCGTATGATACAAAACCATATAAAGTGATTAGTGTAAAAGGAACTATGGTAACAGCTAGTAATAGAGATCATAGTATAACACGTAATATGGCTTATTTCAAAGTGATTCCAACTAGTGTAGAAAATGATGAAGTGCAAAGTCGTGCAAAAGAAAAAGAAAAAAATAGTTATAACCCGACAAACAATTCATCAAGGGATGTTATTGCATTTAAGGACTCTCGTCCTAAACGTCATGTTAAACGCCCTACACGATTTGATGATTAATTGTGTTCCTATGTAATGAAAAGTATTTACTTATTATGCTAAACTAAATTTAATATTGTTTGAATAATGCAGATATCTCATTCAATATTTTGTAACTTTGTATTACAGTTTTTTTCATGTTTGTTTAACATTGCATATGTATTTTTAACATTGAAATCCTTTGTGGAAAAGATTAAGTTGTTTAAATTCTTTGTGTGCTTAATTAATGTTAAATGTATGCAGTATCTCTTGATATGGTAATAACTTACTTTGTGTCAATAACTTTGCTTTGTGCTACAAGCATGGTAGACATCCTGTATTCATTCTTTTTAAAGAAAAGGAGGGATGTCATGTTCACAGAAAATGGTACCATCCGTTTTCTATGTGCGGCGGCTGGGACGCCAGAGAGAGGGAGGTAAACAATAGAGCGTACAGGACGCCAGCCAAGCTTGGTAGCTACTAGTCATGTAATCATATTAAGTATTAAAGTCAGTAACCAAGTCATGACTTTACATCAACCCTACAACCAAGACTTCCTCAGTAACACACAAACACCACACCAACCTTCCAGTTCCTGTCTCAACCTTCCATTTAAGCTTACAAAATTTCATTTCCGCTGCCAGCCAGCAGAACAAACAACTGAGGAGATGCACAGAGGAGGTGATGCATCAGTCAAGGCGAGGACGCAAGAGGGATTCCGCGGCTGCAGAAACTTGGCCCACACTCTCGTGCATACTAAACCATGACTCGGGCGACCTGATGTTTACCGTCTAACCCTTCCACCACCACTACCACCACCTCCAACTGTTGGTAATAACCCCTGGCCTCTGTGCAGGGTTATTAACCTTGGGCTGTGTGGATTCGGTATAGCTGCTCTCGTCATTCTTGTCTTATAGCGGCTCACGCTTCAGTTTGATCTGGAAAGCGTGTTTACATATCCAGTGGTGATTCACAAGGGCATTTGTGGATCACCACTAGATATGTGAAAAAATAAAGTGTAAGTTACTTAAACCATTCAGGTATATTCAAGGTCCTACGTTGTTATTCACTTATCTGTTCTTATGTAATGATGTAAACGAAGAGCCGGATTCACTTATATAAAAGTAAAAGCACAAAAAAACATTCCAAGTGCATGAATGCTTTTGTAACTAAGTTCGACTTGATCTTAGCAACACGGTCATCACTCACACAAGTCTTAGTAGCCAGGCAGCATCAATACTACTCTCTCCACATGGAGATAATGAATCATAATAACATGGCTGAAGATATGATTACCAGACAACACACACATCAGAAGATAGAGACACGACGATGGTTCGGTCCGTCGACACACGACTTGATAATGGTCCACGACGGACCGAAACGTCGTCGTTTCTCTATTTTCTGGTGTGTGTGTTTTGGTCATCTTACTCCACCTCCTGCTCTCTGCCCAACCCCTCTTCCAAGACTTACTGTATGAGTACAGTAAGTACATTCCCTATACCTTCAGTATAGGGAATGTACAAAATATGGACTGTTATATTATTGATTTTGAACGAGGGTCCCGAGAAAGAAGGTAAAACAAAATCTAACTTACCCTAAAATCAAATACATTACATTGACTTAGCCGGTGACAGCAACATGAGAATTAGTTTCAATTTTCAACTATTTATCATTCTTTCTCAATATTCGCTGCGTTTCAGTGA
This sequence comes from Procambarus clarkii, assembly GCF_020424385.1. Classification (NCBI taxonomy): domain Eukaryota; kingdom Metazoa; phylum Arthropoda; class Malacostraca; order Decapoda; family Cambaridae; genus Procambarus; species Procambarus clarkii. Next base: position 10,119 of record NW_025574084.1, on the reverse strand, counting down.
AGGCCTGACAGATTCACTCACAGTCGCTTATATCCCCTGGCAAAGCACAACAAATTGGAAACATGGAATTGGAGGCTTGCGGGGCGTTCCTCGCTGTGTTGTCTATGCCTCCCTTACATGCTCACTCGCCTCAACACACACGCTTCTTATAAACTAAATCTCCACAGTGGAAAAGGACATTAAAGATAATTTGCATTTGTAAAGATTTAAAACTCAAGACACAGTTGAAAAAATATATATATGTTTGTATGTAAGCAAGTGGTGTGGGACTACACATGCGCCTCCACACTGGCCAGTATTTACCTCCAACACAGCACAAGCGAAGGGGGTGGCGCTGCTTCTTTCAGGGAAACGCAAAAAGCCATCAAATGCAGAGGTCTGGCCCACCGCTACAGCTTTGTTCCGATCAGCTCGGAAACCCTCCGTTCGTGGGGAAAATGTGCATTGAACTTCCTGAAGGAGCTGGGCGACAAACTGGTCAGTGTTACAAAAGACCAAAGAGGGGAAAAGCTGCTTGTTCCAGCGCCTCAGTGTCGCATTTCAGAGCCTGCTGCATCTTGGGCACGAGTCCAACCTCGGAGGAATTCGATGAGGTGCTTGTCTTGCAACAATGATCGAATCTGTCCGTGACATTTATTAAGGCATCCCGTTGGTGTGTTTTCATTTCACCTGTAGTAGTTATGTTATGTATATGTTAATGCCATAGACGTTTGGACACTTCTTACAGAATATTAATGTTGAGAAATTTGAAAAGTAAAATTTTTGTATGTTTGACTATAAACAATTTACCCCAGTCTTTACAGTGGCTAACGATCTCAAGCCAAGAAAACAGTGCATAGAGACAGTAAATATAGCCAACAGGAAATTTGGCTTGGAGTGGAAGAGCTTTCAAGTTTCTGCCAAAGAAAGTTGTTCAGCACAGAGGAAGGTTATTAGCGCGTCCTGTTCAAGATTACTGCAGGCAGATTGGGTCAATGTACTTGAAAGTTATATTAACAAATTCTAAGTATACAGGATCGAGGACGAAAATTATTCCAAGACTTTGACCATTTATTCAGTCTTGAAAGGAGAAGAACAGGAAGCAAGTTTTTAACACCATTTAAGACCTTGAAAAGGACAAGTCCATTTACACTAAATAAAAATTTAATTTTGAAGTGTAAAATCATCTGAAGCTTTGACTTGAACATTAAAGGCTATTTTATGAAATGAAATCCCCCACTACCCGCTGAACCATGATGTGTGTTGAGTGCATGTGTCTGGAGGGTCCTGAGACAAGTTCGATCCCATTGTACGGCATCAATATTTTCTTATGAATGCTTCAGATTATTGTGATTTCATTAAAACTTATGGCATTAAATGCATAATCTAGTAGAAAATATGTTTTTAAGGATAATATATGACTGGAACAACTTAGAAAAATATATAATTCGCAGAAATACCTGTATGCATTTAAAGAGAGATTAAGAAAGTTCTTATCTCTAAAGCAGCGCTTCAGTGCTCCCAGCACCATAATCTTCCCATAAACAAAGGGGTTAATATGGATGTAATGGTCACTTCCTATTTCATTTCCTTTTTAATCTTTTAATCTCTCAGGAGCTGCGGGTCTCGCCTTTGCCTATCTCTTGACTTTTGTGTTCTTGGTAATGTTTTAATCAACATAAACGCTCACATTTTGTTTATCTTTCATTGTACTTTCTTGGGGATAATTATATATATATTTTTTTACTCTCTCTCTCTCTCTCTCTCTCTCTCTCTCTCTCTCTCTCTCTCTCTCTCTCTCTCTCTCTCTCTCTCTCTCTCTCTCTCTCTCTCTCTCTCTCTCTCTCTCTCTCTCTCTCTCTCTCTCTCTCTCTCTCTCTCTCTCTCTCTCTCTCTCTCTCTCTCTCTCTCTCTCTCTCTCTCTCTCTCTCTCTCTCTCTCTCTCTCTCTCTCTCTCTCTCTCTCTCTCTCTCTCTCTCTCTCTCTCTCTCTCTCTCTCTCTCTCTCTCTCTCTCTCTCTCTCTCTCTCTCTCTTCTCTCTCTCTCTCTCTCTCTCTCTCTCTCTCTCTCTCTCTCTCTCTCTCTCTCTCTCTCTCTCTCTCTCTCTCTCTCTCTCTCTCTCTCTCTCTCTCTCTCTCTCTCTCTCTCTCTCTCTCTCTCTCTCTCTCTCTCTCTCTCTCTCTCTCTCTCTCTCTCTCTCTCTCTCTCTCTCTCTCTCTCTCTCTCTCTCTCTCTCTCTCTCTCTCTCTCTCTCTCTCTCTCTCTCTCTCTCTCTCTCTCTCTCTCTCTCTCTCTCTCTCTCTCTCTCTCTCTCTCTCTCTCTCTCTCTCTCTCTCTCTCTCTCTCTCTCTCACACACTTTCTCTCTGAACAGCAATATACATTCCCAACAAGTCACAGCATTATTATTAGTTCCTTTACTCCATCGTTATAGTAACTTTGTGGTCACTTCGTATAGTAACTTGGTGATGAACAACTGTAAATCTGGTGAAAACTGTGGGAAACCAAGCCCACATGTTACTTCATACGAGTCATTGGTTGTCGTAATAGGGGCCAGTCCTTCTCAAGGAGGGGCATGGGTGTCGACTCCCAACCCATCTATGATACATCCGCACAATCACAAATCACCATCTACGAAGCTAGCCACAGGTGTCTGACCTCGAACCGAGACACATACACACAGACATCTATTTGTATTTAGATTAAAATGAAAACTGACTTTTGTATGAATTCGTCATCACCAGGAAAATTTTGATATTGTTGACCAGACCACACACTAGAAGGTGAAGGGACGACGACGTTTCGGTCCGTTCTAGACTATTCTCAAGTCGATTACTTTAGCCACGTTATTGTAACTCATCGCCTGAAAACTTTGATATGTATAACAGTGGTTGAAGAGCGTCCCAAAACAGAGGAAATGTTGCACGCACAGCAACTTCCGCCTCTCAACATCCATGCCAAGTCTCTCCCGTCCCGGCAGTCTGTTCCAGCCGTCAGAGCCAAGCCGTTTCGGAGCCTAGAGAGCAACCTGCATCTGCCCCCTCGCCTTATTTACACAGCAAGCTGCTCATTTGCAGATGGTGGCGGTTCCACAAATACCCCGGCTGGTGCTCGAGTTTTAGCTCGGTCTGGCTGCTTCCAGGAATTCCGAGGCGTCCATTTGCCTTCTGCGAGCGTAATTATGCATTCGTGAAAGATTGATCGTCTCATTTGTGAATGCTCAGTGGGTGTGTGTTCGTGCTTGGTGTGTGTCTGTTTGATTTGTAATTGTATATTAGTCTGTGTGTGTGAGAGAGAGCGAGCGAGACAGAGAGAACAGATGCATTCTTTAATATACGTGCTTATGTATATTTTTGTATGCGTATAGATTATTATATTTCGTGAATGTTCACGCACCGGCTCTCACGAATAAAGGCGTTGAGCACCGTGAAGCTATGAAATGTTAACTAACAATCCCAACTTAAGGTGGAATTGTTGTTTAACTTCCACAACATTCGGCTTTACAGCACACTCATCCTAGACCGTTCACATATATCCGGGTTATATACCGCTGATGTACCCCTCATGCTCTACCCGCTACCATGTGGCACCCGTGGCTGTTGGCACTCCTGTGGAACCCATGGCTGTTGGCACTCCTGTGGCACCCGAGGCCATTGGCACTCGTGTCCTCTTCTCTGCAAGAATACGTCAACTGACTCGCGGAGGGGCGAAGATTGTTGCTCTTGAGCGTGAGGCGATGTCCTCAGGTCTGGGGTAAGATTGGCCGAGCGCCTCTTGCGTGGGTTTCTTCTCTCTAATTCTCTCTTTCTAATAAGTGTCCAAGATTTATCGGAGATCTGTCCTGGGGGCTGTGTCAGCGACGGAATTGCACACACCAAGTAGCAATGCTCTCTTGCTGAATATGTTTCATCTTGCGTGGGTTTCTTCTCTCTAATTCTCTCTTTCTAATAAGTTACAGTCTCAAGATTTATCGGAGATCTGCCCGTCCTGGGGGCTGTGTCAGCGACGGAATACTGCACACGCCGGCAAGTATCCTCAACTGATCAATGCTCTCTTGCTGAATATGTTTCATTCGCTTGGACCGTCGGAGCCTCGAACCACGGACCACCGAGCTGTAGCGTGCCGCTCTGACCATAACACTTGCTATACGGGTGCGTCTCAGAGAGATACTTTCTGTCTAAATGAGGTTTTAGGCCTGTGCTTTAATTCACTTAAAGATGCTTAACTTGCTTTGTTTTGCGTTAACTTTTAAAAGTTCAAGAAAATCTTGAACTGACCTTTAGAGGAAGTGTTGGTGCTGAACGCCATGAGTTTGGCTGGAATGCACTGCAACACAACGACGATGATTTGAAACGAAAAGCCAACCAATCAAGAAGACCCTGATTGAAAGAGCCATTAGGAACTCATAAACATGGAGCTCAGCCAATGTGAGCGTGAGGTGAGAAGAGGGGTTGCCCCTCCCACAGAGAGGTCTAGAAGTTAGGTTAGTGGCCAGACACGCAACAGACATACACCGCCGCGGCCTTGCTGCTGTGAGGAGGGGAATATTGCATGGGTAACTTACAATTGTCTGGGTGAAGGAAGCATCCAGCAGTGAATAGACGATGGCCTTTCCTTCTCTTTCTACAGAAAAAACAAAAGGTTACTGGCCTGGCAACTCAACCCGTTCTCTTCTCATACTTGCGTTAAAAATGCGCTGTAATATTAACAATTAAAACATAATTATTTTGACGCTTTCTGTATATCAGCCTTAATAAGTCAGGTGAGGTTGATGGCGTTTGTATTGGAAAATTCTGTGATCTCATCAACATGATGTGAAGGCGGAGGCGGAGGCGGAGGCGTGGGGCGGCCAGAACAAGTATTATTAAATTGCTCCCAACGGAACACGCCAGATTCTGCCACCATCTAATTCGTGTCTTTTTTTATGGATTAACTATTCTGCTAAGAATGCAACTTCTTATAAAACTTAAAGCACCGTAATATTTAATGATTTTAATCCATGGATGTTGATAGGTTAGGAGGGTGGCGTGCGTGTGTTCGTATCAGTTTTCAGCTACTTATTTGGGGGCGGAGTGATAACTTGAGGGCTGGGGTGTGGGAGCCGGAGCTTGGCCACACTACCGGCCCGTGCCCCCGGGATCACCAGGCCTTGTTTCTGGTCACGGTAGTTCATGGTGCCTCACCAACCTCATTATTCAATGGTCGTTACACAGACAATGATTCTTGTCATTTGGGTTGCCACTTGATCAAGTGAATTGGTAACAATCAGATCTTAGTGGTGAGCTGCGTAATTATAAGAGTGAGGGTGAGAGATTTTTTTTTTGGTGGGCACCCTTTCTCGGATTTCTCGTGCGTACTTTAGCACAGTGGTCTGCGTCCTCGGCCCACACCACTTATATAAAAATAGAATATCAAGACATTTCTGAGCATTATCAAAAACATACTGAAAGAGGAACAGTAGCTAGAATTCAAAGATTCAAAAGTTGCTATATATATATATATATATATATATATATATATATATATATATATATATATATATATATATATATATATATATATATATATATATATATATATATATATATATATATATATATATACTGAAAACTCACACCCAGATATATATATATATATATATGTATATAGTATATATACCATTCAGGCTTGTTATGCATATATATATATATATATATATATATATATATATATATATATATATATATATATATATATATATATATATATATATATATATATATATATATATATATATATATATATATATATATATATATATATATATATATATATATATATATATATATATATATATATATATATATATATATATATATATATATATATATATATATATATATATATATATATATATATATATATATATATATATATATATATATATATATATATATATATATATATATTGTGACGGTAACGCGTTGGTGTTCGGCTGTTTCAAAAGCTAGGGGTATGGCCTCGTCACATAAAGAAACAAAAAGAGAAAATCTGGAACTTTCGTCTGAGGTAAGGTAATGGGAAGACACACAAAACACAAGTAAATTTAACAATGAAATTTTAATTATGTTAGAAAAGCAAAACATGAATAACATGGACATAAAATTTGTAACATAAAATCAATCAAACAAAATAATAAGAATAATCACTGGCAAAATGAAAAGTTACGTTAAGACAAGTGAGTAATAACAAGTGAATAATATACAATGAAATATATGGGTGCAGGAATATTGGCTTTAAGCTGCCACCTCTCTTAGTACAAGTAGGCCAGAGCTTAGTCTACCAATGAGACGTGTTAACTTGTGGAAAGCACGGGATATTCTGAAGTCTGTAGGTCGTGGTGGCCCCAGACATCAGGTAGTGTGGCGGGTGGAGGGAGCAGGTGCGATAGGGCACCAGCCAATCAGCGATGAGCAGGCGACGGACAGGTAGTTCGCTGGTTGGAGCGGCGGAGGTGGAGCAGGTGTTCCTGGTGCTGAATACGTTTGCTCTCTGGCAAACCTTGGTGTTGTATTTGTTGGATATTTCTTCCATATTAGTTGTATAGGGACGTACTTAGGAGGGAAGAGCAGGCTCAATCTCTCTTGAAGGAGATTATCGTCACAACTCTCCCCCGAAGCCTGCGGTTCTGGAAGAAGTACGTCGTTATGTGGTGGAGTAATAGATGGAGTCGCTTCTACTTCATAAACTCTGAAGAGGGCATCGGCTATAATGTTGTCAGAACCTCGGTATAGCGGGTCTCCAGGTTGAATTTCTGCAGTTATCAAGCCCATAGTAGAAGACGTTGAGTTTAGAAGTGGGCGAGCTGCAGGAGGTGTAGGGTGGTGTGGTCCGTGTTGATGGTAGACCGAGCACTTTTCAGGTGTGGAGTAAAGTGCTGGAGCTTCAGGATGATGAAGAGTAGCTCCTTGCCAATTGTTCCGTAGATCCTTGCAGCAGTAGTCGCTGACAGGTGTATTCTCCTCGCCTCGTTGCTGCATCACGACACCACCAACGCCGGTACCACTGGCGTCGACATGGAGGATGAAGGGCTTATCTGACGAGGTGAGAGTGGAATTAGAATATGGCAAAGGAGCACTATTAGGGTCCTGAAAATGGTTGGGATTATCAATATGGATTTTTAAATTAGAAAGCGTGGACTCCTTGTCGGTGCTTTCGGGAGGAGAAGCAGGGAAGGTCTCACTGTGGATGTAGGGTTCTGTGAAGGTAGAATAGTTTATCATGACAGGGGGAGGAGTACCATTATATTGCTTCAGGAGGTTGACGTGGCACAGCTGGGTCTTCCGCCGCCTATCTGGAGTCTCGAGAACGTAGTTATGGTTGTTTCTGCACTCCTTGATGCGGTAGGGTCCTGAAAACCTGTTTTGTAAAGGAGAACCTGGGATAGGGAAGTATGCTAGCACGAAGTCTCCCGGCTTAAATTTTCTCACTTTGCTGGTCTGGTCGTAATGAGTCTTCATCCTCTCCTGTGCTTTCAATAGATTATCATGGGCAAAACTGTGGACTCTCTCTAGAATGTGTTGAAGGTTTTGAAGAAACTGGGGCACATTCTGATGCTCACTGATGGTGGCATCTCGTAGAGAGTCTTTGAAAGCCTTGAGGGGAGTACGGCACTTACGGCCGTAGAGCATCTCATAAGGAGATACTCCTAGGGACTCATTGGGAAGACTATATATGCACATTATCAAATCAATTTGCTTATCCCAATCCTTAGAGGTTTCACTACAAAACTTTTTCAGGAGTGCATTGATAGTCTGATGACTACGCTCAAGAGAACCCTGTGAAGCAGGATGATAGGGGCTGGACAATACCTGTTTGATGTTGAACTCCTCCAGTGTCCTTTTGAAGAGATCACTGGTGAAGTTGGTACCACAGTCGCTCTGAATCTCCCTGGAAATCCATATTGAGTGAAGATCTTCAATAAATGCTTTACAACCGTAGCAGCCGTGATGTTCTTCACTGGAACTGCTATGGGAAATCTGGTGGTAGGACACAGGATGGTTAAGATATAGGCTTTACCTGAACTGGTCCGAGGTAAAGGACCAACACAGTCTATAATAAGTCTGTGGAAAGGTTCCGCGGGCACCTGTATGGGAATCAGTGGCGCTCTGGGAATGGAGATGTTCGGTTTGCCTGCCATCTGACATGTATGACACTGTTTTACGTACTGTTTGACGCTATTTACCATACCTGGCCAGTAGTAGTCTTGACGAATCCCATGGTAAGTCTTGTTGAATCCGTAGTGGGAGAGTGCTCCGTGGGCCAGGTGTAGAATAGTGGGCCGCAGGCTGGTAGGAATCACAAGTTGTTCGATGTTGGCCCAATCGTCCTCCTCCTTCAGTTTACTGGGTCTATATCTGCGGTAGAGCAAGTCGTTCTCTAGGAAGAACCCAGGAATACTGTCGGGTTGAGTCTCAGCCTGGAAAAACAATGGTGTTAAGGTAAGATCTTCCCTCTGCAACTTACGGAACTCCAACTTGGTCAGATTCGGGGGTAGTTTCTGAGGGTCTTGAGGGACAGCGGTAGCAGTAGAGTCAGCTGGCTGTGGCCGTGCGGCTTGTGCACGGGTGGTCACTAGAACCAGAGGAGAAACTTCATCACTCTCTTGAACCTCTGCTGGAACATACTCGAATATAGGGTTAATTGGCAAAGAGGTACACACCTGGGGTTTGTCCATGACGATCAGGTTGGTCGGTTGCAGGTCTTCTGCCAAGTCGTTGCCCAGGAGAAGTTGCACTCCAGGCATGGGAAAAGGCTTTTCCCTGACGGCGACTTGGACTTCTCCGTTCACGTAGGGACAATCCAGGTGGACTCTGGCGAGAGGATAAGGAGTGGTAGCAGTGAGGTCAGTGATGAAGACAGTTTCTCCGGTGTAGGCGATGTTGGGCACAGCCGACTTCAAGATGATCGATTGTAGAGCCGCTGTGTCCCTCAAGATCTTCAATTTGAAACGTCCCTCCGGATTTGAACCGTTGGCAGAGACAGTTCCAGTATACAGGTGGTTACTGAAAAGAGAAAGATCATTAACATTAACACCAACATTCATCACAGGCTTACCGGACTTAGGAGGAGTTGGTTTGGGTTTCTGTGTGTCAGTGGTTCCTTTGTATTGAGACTTACCACACTTGTCTATGGTATGTCAATAGAGTCTACAATACTTGCAGTACAATTGCGAGCCAGCTTGATCGGTACTCGCTTTCTCGTAACTGTACCACGACTTCTTACTGCAGGATGTGTCAGCCGGTGGATGAGGCTGTAAGTGTCAGCCGACTTAGCACACTTCAGGTAGTCGGTTTCTTCTTTATCTGCTAAATATAGACGGACAGGAGGCGGCACACGCCTCAAGAATTCTTCAACTAGCATCAGGTTGACGAGTTCTGTAAAAGTAGAGACATGTGCTGCTTCCAGCCATTTCATAAAATATCTCCGTTTTGTGTTAGCAAACTCGAGGAAGGTAGTGGTACTTGCCTTCAGGTGGTCACGGAATTTCCTTCGATAACTTTCTGTGGAGAGGAGGTAGGCGTCCAACACTGCTTGTTTCAGAGTCTGGTAGTCATTCTCAGACGCCAAAGTACTGAGTGTGACTGCAGCTCTACCTGTAAGATGGACTCTGAGAAGTGTGGCCCACTGGTCGACAGGCCAACTGAGTTGATTAGCAAGGGTTTCAAAGGTGGTAAAAAACACATCAACTTCTGCTTCTACAAAGGATGGCATTAACTTACTTGCATGTGATATATTAAAACTGACGGGAAGATTGGCAGTAGCTTGCTGGCGTTGAGCGAGGTGTGAAGTTTCCAACGCGAATTCTCGTTGACGACACTCTAGAGCCAGAGTCGCTTGTTGCTTGTCATGTTCGCGTTGCATCTCCAACTCGCGTTGTTTGGTTTCAAGCTGTACTCGTTCCCGCTCCTGGAGCATTGCAACCTCACGTTCCTTGAGGGCGAGTTCACGTTCCTTGAGGGCGATTTCTCGTTCATGTTCTTCCTTTCGTATGGCAGCTGCTCGTTCTTGTTGTTCGAGGGCTTCCCTTTGCTGCTCGCGTTCAATCTTGGCCAGCTCTATTTTGAGTTTCATCGTTGACAAATCAGTTTTATCTGCAATA
>NW_025574083.1:0-23455 GCF_020424385.1 Procambarus clarkii | reverse complement strand
CAAGTTTTGCCTTTCTTATGATACTGGTAAGCATTGATGAGTACCTTTTAGCTACTTCCCTTGAAACTAGGCCAATCCTAACTTTCTTTTCATATTCATGTTTCTTGTTGATTGAGTTGAGAATGCCACTTGTGAGCCATGGATTGTTTAATCTTTTGTCAGTTACTTGCTTGGTAAGAAGGGAACAATGAAGGTTGTAGAGGCTTAGAGTTTTGAAGATGAAGAGGTTAGCTAATGAATTTATATCATGGGTATTATTGAATTCAGAATCCCAGTTAATATTGTAAAGTGCCTCTGTAACATTGTCTAAAGCTGATTCACTGTGTAGCCTAAATGAAAGTTTCTTGCTTTTTGGTGGTGTTATGTCCATGTTCGCTATGAGAAAGGTAGGATAGTGGTAAGTTGTTCTGTCGTAGATTATACCAGATACAATGGGAGCTGTTATGTTTGTCCATATGTGGTCCAAGGTAGTGGCTGATGTTTGAGTGACTCGAGTAGGTTTGGTGATTGTGGGGATTAGCATACAGGAGTTCATGCTGTTAAGGAAATAGTCAACTTGAGAGCAATTTTGTTGACCCAGGTCAATATTAAAATCTCCTCCCAGAATGATGTGGTTTTTGTTGAGATTGTTGTTTATAATAAGATTCCTTAGGTTGTCTGAGAAAGAAGCTATGTTAGTATTGGGAAATCTATAGATGGCTCCAATAGTCAAAGAGGATTTAAGGGATTTAATTGTAAACTGAGCAAAAGTATATTCACAGTAGTCATCTCTGTCACTAATAACACTGTTGCAGATAAATGTATCTCGGTAATATATAGCTGTACCACCACCTTTTTTATTAGGCCTACAGTTATGAATGGCTTTATAACCAGCTAAGTTGTAGAGTTGGGTATAGTCTTTATTTAACCAAGTTTCTGTTAAAATAATGAACGATAGGTTAGTACCTATTGCTGTGAGTAATGCATTTAAATCGTCAAAATGTTTACCAAGTGATCTAACATTTTGGTTATAAACTGATAGACAGGTGCTATTTTGAAGTTTGTTTTTAGCCTGGTGTGCTGTGAAATACTTGCAATAATGATGATCAATGTGCTGGTTGGTGTAGATTTGAGACAGAAGATTTGATCAGGATCAATATCAGTGTGCATAGGGATGCAGAGGGATTACGATAGAAGATACACGATAAAGCAAAACACAAGAATAAAAGCAAATACAATAAAATAGTAACAATTTAGAAGTAAAATAAAGATCCAATAGATAGCCAGGGAGGACACAGAAGTTACATAAAATAAAAAACAAAAAATCAGTAGAGACTGACAATATAAATGTAAAATAAAAAATAATAAGAAAAATAATAATCACAAAAAAAAATGATCTTGAAGATAATTAGCTTAGTAATGGTTAATTAACAGGGTAATAAAAAGCCCTAGGTTTAGTGACAAGGGGATTAACTAAGAACAAATAATTAAGAGTATAAAACAGGCAAAGATGACAAACAAAAAAAAATAAAAAAATAAAAATAAAAATAAAAACCTTTGGAAAGGAAAGGCAGAGCTTAAGTACACTTTGGTTGTATGTGAGACTACAAATTATGTTCTGGTTATTCAGCTGATATCCCACAGTCATCCAGGAAAGAAGTGAATGTCTGCTATTTTAAACAATGCTGTTTGTCGACCAAATTGTATATTTGCTATTTTCTGCCATGTCCCTCCTTTTTTTATTTTTTTATATTCTCAGCACATTTTATACTTTAATCTCAATTAGTATTAAGTTTTAGTCTTTAGTGTTTTTCCTGCCCGAAACGCTTTGCGTAAGTAGCAATTAACTCGGTTTAGGAAAAGTTGTTCAATGTCAACCAATATTTTTTGACTAGTTGTATATGAAAAGGGTTGCAATTGCGCCAAGTTTCAGTACTGCAGCGTAAATAGAAAGGGAGATTTTTTTCAAAAAATTTTACCCTTTTTTAGTGTGAATACAAAAACACACTTTTCAGATACAATCATTCTATGACACTTTTCTGACACATTAGCATATAATAAAGGATCTGGAGTTAGGGAGTTTCCAAAACATCTTTAGTTTTCCTAATACAAATATTCAAAGTTCGCCCAGAAACTTATGCAAATGTCATATTTATTGCTATTATAAAATCAATAAATGAACTTAGGAAAAAACGATAACTTGAGGGTTTAGAGACATACACTGTACATATAAGGTATAGGTTTCATGTAAATTGAATAAAAAATAAAAAGGTATTCAAACATTTATGTTATTTTAAAACATTTTAAATATATAAGAAAATAATAAAGACTAAGGTGCTGACATCTGTGGCTGAGGTTGACATCAACCAGTTTTTTTCCAAAATTGGCACCTTTACAGATGTGCAGTCAGGTGTATAAGTTTCATGAAAATCGTCCGATAAAAAAAAAAATTGAAAAATTTGTTGGAAAAAAAAATCTCCCTTTCTATTTACGCTGCAGAACTGAAACTTGGCACAATTACAGCCCTTTTCATATACAACGTTTTTTTAACTTAAATTTTTTTTCTAATAACACTAATTTTATTATTTTTTTTAATATATGCTACTGAGATAGCCGAGAGTCATAGATTTGATTTCAGTTGACACTTGTGTTTGATAATCGTTTTTGACCATTTGGAATAATTTTGAAACCTACTTCAATATTTTTTTTCTCCCTTCCTATTTATGCTACGATGCTGAGACTTGGGCCATATGAAACACTTTCATGTACAACTCGTCAAAAAAGTTTGATTGAAATCGAACCAGTTTTCATTTATTGCATATTTTGGGCAAATTGGGAGGTAATGCCCCACTTTAGGCATTGTATGTACTTATGTATAAATCCATCAATGTTTGTATCACATTTTGTATGTATGTATGTACTTTACCTGAATAAATATTTGAATTTGAAGTAGAGCTCCGATAAGCAAGCGCTAAATCTTTAATATGAAGAATGTTGCCTGCTCTCTGATTGGCCAAACGAAACACAGTAGTGACCTCTATCGGCACGCAGGTGAACCAGACTCAAAACCCAAATATCTTCCTAAGTGGACCTACCTGAATTGCACCTAAGCATCTTCTTAGGGCATACTTAGGAACCTTCGTAGCAAACTTACTTACGATGAAATACATGGATCTTCGGGAATCTAGGTCCAGAGCTTTAACCACTAGACCAACCTCAGATCGTCAAAAGGAAGGAAACTAGGATGGGTTTTTCGTCGCGTAGTCCCCATCCCAGATGACACCAGAGGGATGGTCCCTGATCAAACACTCATTTTCTATCAATCATATTTACTAGAGAAAACTCTTGTCTGACGTGAACACTTGCATGAACTCGCAAGTGTGTGATATACTCCAGACACGAGTATTCCCTAGTAAGTATGATTGATAAAAAATGAGTGTTTGATCAGGGACCATCCCTCTGGTGTCGTCGGGGAGGGGGGGGGGGGGTGGCTACATGATGGAAAACCCATCCTAGTTCCCTTCTTTTTGACGATCTGAGATTGGTCTAGTGGTTAAGGCTCTGGCCTGGCATTTGCTGACCCCTGTTCGATTCTCTCATTAGGGGAAGTGTTCTGTTTGTTAATATATATATGTGTGTAATATATATATATAATATATATATACATATATATATATATTACATATATATATATATATATATATATATATATATATATATATATATATATATATATATATATATATATATATATATATATATATGTCGTACCTAGTAGCCAGAACTCACTTCTGAGCCTACTATGCAAGGCCCGATTTGCCTAATAAGCCAAGTTTTCATGAATTAATTGCTTTTCGACTACCTAACCTACCTAACCTAACCTAATCTAACTTTTTCGGCTACCTAACCTAACCTATAAAGATAGGTTAGGTTAGGTTAGGTAGGGTTGGTTAGGTTCGGTCATATATCAACGTTAATTTTAACTCCAATAAAAAAAATTGACCTCTTACATAATGAAATGGGTTGCTTTATCATTTCATAAGAAAAAAATTAGAGAAAATATATACATTCATGAAAACTTGGCTTATTAGGCAAATCGGGCCTTGCATTGTAGGCTGAAAAGTGAGTTCTGGCTACTAGGTACGAGATATATATATATATATATATATATATATATATATATATATATATATATATATATATATATATATATATATATATATGTCGTACCTAGTAGCCAGAACGCACTTCTCGGCCTACTATGCAAGGCTCGATTTGCCTAATAGGCCAAGTTTTCCTGAATTAATATAATTTCTCTAATTTTTTTCTTATTAAATGATAAAGCTACCCATTTCATTATGTATGAGGTCAATTTTCTTTTATTAGAGTTAAAATTAACGTAGATATATGACCGAACCTAACCAACCCTACCTAACCTAACCTAACCTATCTTTATAGGTTAGGTTAGGTTAGGTAGCCAAAAAAGTTAGGTTAGGTTAGGTTAGGTAGGTTAGGTCGTCGAAAGACAATTAGTTCATGAAACTTGGCTTATTAGGCAAATCTGGCCTTGCATAGTAGGCTGAGAAGTGCGTTCTGGCTACTAGGTACGACATATATATATATATATATATATATATATATATATATATATATATATATATATATATATATATATATATATATATATATATATATATACATATATGTATATTGTGATGGGAAAATGTAGGTGTAAGGTAGTCCTCCCAATGGCTGGTGTAAATGCCAATGACATTAGTAAAAAAAAGTTGACTGCTTGGCTGTTGTCTCCTGTGGTCAAGTAAAAAGGGAAAAACATGCAAAACAAATTGTATAAACAATGAAACTTTAATTGACTTTAAACAAAGATAATCCCTTGGCTATGTACAATGCGAATTAAACATAAATACAAAGACAAAACACAATATAAAATAAAATAATGGTACCGTTACTCTATAATGAACAAGACAAAAAATGAGTTAAAAGTGCTGAAAATATTGACTGGCTGAAAACCTCCATTAATACACAAAGCGTTTGCTAGATAGAAGTATCAGCCTTGAGAGCACAGAATATTCTAAAGCCAACTGCTCATGCACGCTTAGTCATAGGCTATGCAGATGGCGCTGAAGTTGAGTAGAGTCGCTGATTCACCAATGGGATGCATGCTGGCTGTAAGTGGTAGTTTGGTGATCGACGAGGGTGGTGCGCCGACAGCGAAGAGAGGGGGTTTGGAGAGCGAGTGTAGGGTACGTATACCCCCTGTAGAGATGTATTCTACTATATATATATATATATATATATATATATATATATATATATATATATATATATATATATATATATATATATATATATATATATATATATATGACTGAAAACTCACACCCCAGAAGTGACTCGAACCCATACTCCCAGGAGCAACGCAACTGGTAACTACAGGGCGCCTTAATCCGCTTGACCATCACGGCCGGACAAAAGGAAGTGGTAGCCGAAGCTATTTGAACCACTTCCCCGCCGGCAACTCGGATGGTAATCTTGGGCATAGCATTTCACCAAATCACCTCATTCTTTGGGGCACACGTGAGGAACACAAATCCGAACAAGCCTGAATGGTCCCCAGGACTATATGCGACTGAAAACTCACACCCCAGAAGTGACTCGAACCCAAGATTACCAAGATTACCATCCGAGTTGCCGGCGGGGAAGTGGTTCAAATAGCTTCGGCTACCACTTCCTTTTGTCCGGCCGTGATGGTCAAGCGGATTAAGGCGCCCTGTAGTTACCAGTTGCGTTGCTCCTGGGAGTATGGGTTCGAGTCACTTCTGGGGTGTGAGTTTTCAGTCGCATATAGTCCTGGGGACCATTCAGGCTTGTTCGCATTTGTGTTCCTCAAGTGTGTCCCAAAGAATGAGGTGATTTCGTGAAATGCTATACCCAAGATTACCATCCGAGTTGACGGCGGGGAAGTGGTTCAAATAGCTTCGGCTACCACTTCCTTTTGTCCGGCCGTGATGGTCAAGCGGATTAAGGCGCCCTGTAGTTACCAGTTGCGTTGCTCCTGGGAGTATGGGTTTGAGTCACTTCTGGGGTGTGAGTTTTCAGTCGCATATAGTCCTGGGGACCATTCAGGCTTGTTCGCATATATATATATATATATATATATATATATATATATATATATATATATATATATATATATATATATATATATATATATATATATATATATATATATATATATATGTACTCATCTGAGAACCACAAAATGAGAGCACAGATCACCAGGAAAATAGAAGAGGGCAATACCACAGGTGCCATCAGAATCATGACCAGCGATGACACTATTGCCCCCAGGAACGCCACGACAGCAGAGGCTCTTCAAGACTAACACCCACCCAGAGCCCCCGACAGCAGCAGGGATCCCCAGGAAAACAATGCTGGCATAGAACCCTTGACTGTTCGAGAATCTGAGGTGTACAAAGCAGCCATGTCTTTCCCAACAGGTTCAGCAGGGGGCTTTACAGGCCTAAGACCCCAGCACATCAAACAAATGCTGAACCCGGTGCTTGGAGATGCTGCAAAGGATCTTCTAGTGGAACTTACCAGATTCTCCAACATGTGTTTGGCTGGCGGCATCCCTGAGGACATCAGGCCTGTCTTTTATGGAGCAGCACTCTGTGCTCTAAAGAAGAAGGATAGGGGTATCAGGCCCATTGCCGTTGGCAACACCCTCCGACGCCTTGTAGCTAAGGCTGCAGTGAGATCTATCAGCCAGGAAGCAGCCACCTTGCTGAAACCTCATCAGCTCGGGTTTGGGATTCCCCTAGGTTGTGAAGCTGCAGCACATGCAGCGCGGGCTTACATTGTTGATCTCCCGGACCAGAAGGCACTAGTAAAGCTTGACTTCAAAAATGCCTTCAATCAAGTCAGACGAGACGCTGTCCTCAGGGCTGTACACAACCATTTCCGTCCCCTTTACCCATTCATCCGATCGTGCTACAGTGGGGACTCTAAGCTTCTTTTTGGGGAGCATGAAATAAACTCCTGTGAAGGTGTCCAACAAGGTGACCCCTTAGCCCCCCTCCTTTTCTGCCTAGCTATCAAAGAGGTCACTGATAGTCTGACAAGCGAGCTAAACATCTGGTACCTGGATGATGGCACTCTAGCTGGAACTCCGGAAACCATTTTGGGGGATATAAGGAAAATCCAGGAGCAGGGAGCAGCCTTAGGCCTCATTCTCAATGCATCCAAATGTGAAATAATCTCCCGCAACCCAGACATCACTGGGCAAATACAAAATGCTCTTCCAGACATTCTCGTTGTCGAACCACCGGACTGCACTCTCCTGGGTGCCCCCATTGGCCCACGAGCAATCGAGGAGGTCCTGGCTGCAAAAATCACTGACCTAAAGAGAATGCAGGACAGGATTGACAAGATTGATGCCCATGATGCTCTCTTTCTCCTTACAAGATGCCTGTCTCTCCCTAAGTTGACCTACTTTCTGAGATGTTCTCCATCCTACAGCAGCCCTAAGTTAAATGTGTATGACACCCTTCTGAGGTCCATGCTGGTGAAAGTCCTGAACCTGCCATTGGACGACTCTCAGTGGGAGCAAGCAACCCTTCCTGTAAGACTCGGAGGCCTTGGTGTCCGCACAGCCTCCCAAATTGCTCTACCAGCCTTCCTTTCCTCCTCTCATGCATCGCACGACCTCGTCAGAGATATTTTACCTGCAACCCTGAGAGATTCAGCAGGAATACACGATCCTGCTTTCACTGAATGTTCAAATCAGTGGAATGTTCTTGCAGCCCCAGCAACCATTATAGAGCCAACAAAACAACACAAACAGTCCGGCTGGGACCACCCTCTAGTGGAAAAAGTAGCTGATGCCATGCTAAGCGTCGCAACATCAGACAAGGAGAAAGCCCGCCTCAGAGCAGTGCGTGCCCCCCATGCAGGAGACTTCCTTCTGGCAGTACCCATGTCTGCAATGGGCACGCGCCTAGATCCAGAATCCCTTCGTGTAGCAGTGGCCCTCCGCCTTGGTGCCCCAATTCACACTGAATACAAGTGTATTTGCAACAGGGTGGAAGCAGACCAATATGGACTGCATGGGTTGCATTGCGGAAGCACAAAGGGCTGGCATGCAAGACACAACGAGGTCAATGACATCATCAAGAGAAGCCTCGTCTCAGCTGGGTGCCCAGCGGAGAGAGAACCTCGCATCCTAGGGGTCCAAACCCGGATTTCCCAGCACTTCGCCCTGATGGCATCACCATATACTCATGGAAGGAGGGTAGACAGTTGGTGTGGGACTACACATGTGTATCCACCCTGGCTGACACCTATGTACACTTCGGAGCTGATCAAGCAGGTGGGGCGGCCAACCACAGGGAAACAGCAAAATCACTCAAGTACAGGCGACTGGAAGGTCAATACCTCTTTGTTCCCATAGCGTCTGAGACGCATGGCCCCTGGGGCAAGAGTGCCTTGGGATTTCTCAAGGAATTGGGGTCCAAGCTCATTGACGTTACCAGAGACCCAAGGGCTTCCAGTTTTTTATTTCAGCGTCTCAGTGTGGCGATCCAGAGGGGAAATGCTTGCTGCGTCCTCGGTTCCTGTCCAGAAGCGGAGGAGCTTCAAGAGATCCATAACCTTTAGGCATTTGTCTTGTATGTTTTGTAACCTTTAAATACACAATAAAGGAAAAAAATAAAGGGAAGGGGTGGTAGGAGAAAAGCACACAGAAACTGTATTGGAGGGGACCCACATTCCCTCCAATGCGTTATGTGTGGTTTCCTCCGAGGCTATGGGTCCCCCTTCTTCCAGCCAGAGGTGGTACTCCCTTCCCTATTTTTTGTTATATATGTATATATATATATATATATATATATATATATATGTATATATATATGTATATATATATATATATATATATATATATATATATATATATATATATATATATATATATATATATATATACTGCTCTTGAATATAGTATCTTGATGTTGCAGATGTACTGAAGTAACATGATGTAGGAAAGAGCAGGCCAAATATCTCTTGAAAGAGATTACCGTCACAATATATATATATATATATATATATATATATATATATATATATATATATATATATATATATATATATATATATATATATATATATATATATATATATATATATATATATATATATATATATATATATATATATCTATATCTATATAAATATATATATATATATATATATATATATATATATATCTATATCTATATAAATATATATATATATATATATATATATATATATATATATATATATATATATATATATATATATATATATATATATATATATATATATATATATATATATATATATATATAGGGGGGTACCACCACTGGTGCAATTATAGGGACCCACAGCCTCAGAGAAGGGAACACAGAGTACTCAGGGAAAAACTTGCCATTTAACTCTGAATACGAAAGAGTGTTCACTTCTCCTACCACCCCTTTTTTTTTTTATTATGATGGACACTTTATTATGCAAGGTTATACAGTTACATATCAGATTTTATACAGAAAATGAACATTTAGAGGACACAAGAAAAAGTTCGCTTCCTAGAGGCTGTAGATTTCCTCGAACTCCTCCGACGCCAGGCAGGGACCGAGGATGCAGCGGGCATTTCCCCTCTGGATTGTGACACTGAGGCGCTGAAAGAGAAAACTTGCCGCTCTAGGGTCTCTTGTGGTGTCAATGAGCTTGGAACCAAGATCCTTAAGAAACCTTCTTGCACTCTCACCCCATGGGCCTAGGGTCTCAGACCCTATTGGAACGAAGTTGTACCTTTGATCTAATTGCCTGTACTTGACTGACTTTTGTTTTTCTCTGTGTGTCAGTGCGGCTCCTGCTGTACCGGCAGAGAGGGTGATGTATGTCGTTGCCAGGGTGGATACGCAAGTATAGTCCCATCCTAACTGCCTGCCACCCTTCCATGGACGCAGTGTGATTCCGTCTGGTCGGCCGGCAAAGCTAACAGAGTCACGGTTCAGTAGGTTGCGGGGCTCTCTCTCCGCAGGACACTGAGCAGAGGCAAGGCTTCTTTTAATGATGTCGTTGACTTCGTCGTGTCTAGTGTGCCAACCACCCGATTTTCCACAGTGCAGGCCATGCAATCCATATTCGTCAGCATCTGCCTCGCCGCAAATACACCTGTGAACAGTGTGGATAGGGGCAGCAAGGCGGAGAGCGACTGCATTACGGAGCTCCTGCGGATCAAGACGTGTGCCTGTCGCAGACATAGGGACTGCCAGAAGGAAGTCCCCTGCATGGAGAGCCTGCACAGCTGTGAGGCGTGCACGATCACTGGGGGTTGTTGCTACCTCCAGCAAAGCTGTGGCTTCTTTGTCTTTCTTTCTTCTTTGGGTGTAGAGCCGGCAACTGGGTGTGGAGCCGGCAACCGGGTGTGGAGCCAGCAACAGGGTGTGGAGCCAGCAACTGGGTGTGGAGCCAGCAACTGGGTGTGGAGCCGGCAACCGGGTGTGGAGCCAGCAACTGGGTGTGGAGCCAGCAACTGGGTGTGGAGCCAGCAACTGGGTGTGGAGCCAGCAACTGGGTGTGGAGCCAGCAACTGGGTGTGAAGCCAGCAACTGTGTGTGGAGCCAGCAACTGGGTGTGGAGCCAGCAACTGGGTGTGGAGCCAGCAACTGGGTGTAGAGCCAGCAACTGGGTGTGGAGCCAGCAACTGGGTGTAGAGCCGGCAACTGGGTGTGGAGCCGGCAACCGGGTGTGGAGCCAGCAACTGGGTGTGGAGCCAGCAACTGGGTGTGGAGCCAGCAACTGGGTGTGGAGCCAGCAACTGGGTGTGGAACCAGCAACTGGGTGTGGAGCCAGCAACTGTAGGGTAGTCTGTGCATTAAGCATTTGGCACTGAGTTTTCCCATATAACAGGAACCGATGAAAGAGCATCCGAGGTCCCACACTATCTCATCGCCTGGGAGAGGATTGGAATTCTGGTTGGTTAAATACCCCAGAATTCCTACCTCTCTTATGGCTTTGAAGTATAGCGTAGTGGATACAGCATGCAACTGCCACCTTGTTGGCCAGTGTTCGAGTCCCCTGGTGGGTTGAGTGTCTAAAAAGTTATAAACTTCAGCTACTGGAATAGGGTAGTCTGTGCATTAAGCATTTGGCACTGAGTTTTCCCATATAACAGGAACCGATGAAAGAGCATCCGAGGTCCCACACTATCTCATCGCCTGGGAGAGGATTGGAATTCTGGTTGGTTAAATACCCCAGAATTCCTACCTCTCTTATGGCTTTGAAGTATAGCGTAGTGGATACAGCATGCAACTGCCACCTTGTTGGCCAGTGTTCGAGTCCCCTGGTGGGTTGAGTGTCTAAAAAGTTATAAACTTCAGCTACTGGAATAGGGTAGTCTGTGCATTAAGCATTTGGCACTGAGTTTTCCCATATAACAGGAACCGATGAAAGAGCATCCGAGGTCCCACACTATCTCATCGCCTGGGAGAGGATTGGAATTCTGGTTGGTTAAATACCCCAGAATTCCTACCTCTCTTATGGCTTTGAAGTATAGCGTAGTGGATACAGCATGCAACTGCCACCTTGTTGGCCAGTGTTCGAGTCCCCTGGTGGGTTGAGTGTCTAAAAAGTTATAAACTTCAGCTACTGGAATAGGGTAGTCTGTGCATTAAGCATTTGGCACTGAGTTTTCCCATATAACAGGAACCGATGAAAGAGCATCCGAGGTCCCACACTATCTCATCGCCTGGGAGAGGATTGGAATTCTGGTTGGTTAAATACCCCAGAATTCCTACCTCTCTTATGGCTTTGAAGTATAGCGTAGTGGATACAGCATGCAACTGCCACCTTGTTGGCCAGTGTTCGAGTCCCCTGGTGGGTTGAGTGTCTAAAAAGTTATAAACTTCAGCTACTGGAATAGGGTAGTCTGTGCATTAAGCATTTGGCACTGAGTTTTCCCATATAACAGGAACCGATGAAAGAGCATCCGAGGTCCCACACTATCTCATCGCCTGGGAGAGGATTGGAATTCTGGTTGGTTAAATACCCCAGAATTCCTACCTCTCTTATGGCTTTGAAGTATAGCGTAGTGGATACAGCATGCAACTGCCACCTTGTTGGCCAGTGTTCGAGTCCCCTGGTGGGTTGAGTGTCTAAAAAGTTATAAACTTCAGCTACTGGAATAGGGTAGTCTGTGCATTAAGCATTTGGCACTGAGTTTTCCCATATAACAGGAACCGATGAAAGAGCATCCGAGGTCCCACACTATCTCATCGCCTGGGAGAGGATTGGAATTCTGGTTGGTTAAATACCCCAGAATTCCTACCTCTCTTATGGCTTTGAAGTATAGCGTAGTGGATACAGCATGCAACTGCCACCTTGTTGGCCAGTGTTCGAGTCCCCTGGTGGGTTGAGTGTCTAAAAAGTTATAAACTTCAGCTACTGGAATAGGGTAGTCTGTGCATTAAGCATTTGGCACTGAGTTTTCCCATATAACAGGAACCGATGAAAGAGCATCCGAGGTCCCACACTATCTCATCGCCTGGGAGAGGATTGGAATTCTGGTTGGTTAAATACCCCAGAATTCCTACCTCTCTTATGGCTTTGAAGTATAGCGTAGTGGATACAGCATGCAACTGCCACCTTGTTGGCCAGTGTTCGAGTCCCCTGGTGGGTTGAGTGTCTAAAAAGTTATAAACTTCAGCTACTGGAATAGGGTAGTCTGTGCATTAAGCATTTGGCACTGAGTTTTCCCATATAACAGGAACCGATGAAAGAGCATCCGAGGTCCCACACTATCTCATCGCCTGGGAGAGGATTGGAATTCTGGTTGGTTAAATACCCCAGAATTCCTACCTCTCTTATGGCTTTGAAGTATAGCGTAGTGGATACAGCATGCAACTGCCACCTTGTTGGCCAGTGTTCGAGTCCCCTGGTGGGTTGAGTGTCTAAAAAGTTATAAACTTCAGCTACTGGAATAGGGTAGTCTGTGCATTAAGCATTTGGCACTGAGTTTTCCCATATAACAGGAACCGATGAAAGAGCATCCGAGGTCCCACACTATCTCATCGCCTGGGAGAGGATTGGAATTCTGGTTGGTTAAATACCCCAGAATTCCTACCTCTCTTATGGCTTTGAAGTATAGCGTAGTGGATACAGCATGCAACTGCCACCTTGTTGGCCAGTGTTCGAGTCCCCTGGTGGGTTGAGTGTCTAAAAAGTTATAAACTTCAGCTACTGGAATAGGGTAGTCTGTGCATTAAGCATTTGGCACTGAGTTTTCCCATATAACAGGAACCGATGAAAGAGCATCCGAGGTCCCACACTATCTCATCGCCTGGGAGAGGATTGGAATTCTGGTTGGTTAAATACCCCAGAATTCCTACCTCTCTTATGGCTTTGAAGTATAGCGTAGTGGATACAGCATGCAACTGCCACCTTGTTGGCCAGTGTTCGAGTCCCCTGGTGGGTTGAGTGTCTAAAAAGTTATAAACTTCAGCTACTGGAATAGGGTAGTCTGTGCATTAAGCATTTGGCACTGAGTTTTCCCATATAACAGGAACCGATGAAAGAGCATCCGAGGTCCCACACTATCTCATCGCCTGGGAGAGGATTGGAATTCTGGTTGGTTAAATACCCCAGAATTCCTACCTCTCTTATGGCTTTGAAGTATAGCGTAGTGGATACAGCATGCAACTGCCACCTTGTTGGCCAGTGTTCGAGTCCCCTGGTGGGTTGAGTGTCTAAAAAGTTATAAACTTCAGCTACTGGAATAGGGTAGTCTGTGCATTAAGCATTTGGCACTGAGTTTTCCCATATAACAGGAACCGATGAAAGAGCATCCGAGGTCCCACACTATCTCATCGCCTGGGAGAGGATTGGAATTCTGGTTGGTTAAATACCCCAGAATTCCTACCTCTCTTATGGCTTTGAAGTATAGCGTAGTGGATACAGCATGCAACTGCCACCTTGTTGGCCAGTGTTCGAGTCCCCTGGTGGGTTGAGTGTCTAAAAAGTTATAAACTTCAGCTACTGGAATAGGGTAGTCTGTGCATTAAGCATTTGGCACTGAGTTTTCCCATATAACAGGAACCGATGAAAGAGCATCCGAGGTCCCACACTATCTCATCGCCTGGGAGAGGATTGGAATTCTGGTTGGTTAAATACCCCAGAATTCCTACCTCTCTTATGGCTTTGAAGTATAGCGTAGTGGATACAGCATGCAACTGCCACCTTGTTGGCCAGTGTTCGAGTCCCCTGGTGGGTTGAGTGTCTAAAAAGTTATAAACTTCAGCTACTGGAATAGGGTAGTCTGTGCATTAAGCATTTGGCACTGAGTTTTCCCATATAACAGGAACCGATGAAAGAGCATCCGAGGTCCCACACTATCTCATCGCCTGGGAGAGGATTGGAATTCTGGTTGGTTAAATACCCCAGAATTCCTACCTCTCTTATGGCTTTGAAGTATAGCGTAGTGGATACAGCATGCAACTGCCACCTTGTTGGCCAGTGTTCGAGTCCCCTGGTGGGTTGAGTGTCTAAAAAGTTATAAACTTCAGCTACTGGAATAGGGTAGTCTGTGCATTAAGCATTTGGCACTGAGTTTTCCCATATAACAGGAACCGATGAAAGAGCATCCGAGGTCCCACACTATCTCATCGCCTGGGAGAGGATTGGAATTCTGGTTGGTTAAATACCCCAGAATTCCTACCTCTCTTATGGCTTTGAAGTATAGCGTAGTGGATACAGCATGCAACTGCCACCTTGTTGGCCAGTGTTCGAGTCCCCTGGTGGGTTGAGTGTCTAAAAAGTTATAAACTTCAGCTACTGGAATAGGGTAGTCTGTGCATTAAGCATTTGGCACTGAGTTTTCCCATATAACAGGAACCGATGAAAGAGCATCCGAGGTCCCACACTATCTCATCGCCTGGGAGAGGATTGGAATTCTGGTTGGTTAAATACCCCAGAATTCCTACCTCTCTTATGGCTTTGAAGTATAGCGTAGTGGATACAGCATGCAACTGCCACCTTGTTGGCCAGTGTTCGAGTCCCCTGGTGGGTTGAGTGTCTAAAAAGTTATAAACTTCAGCTACTGGAATAGGGTAGTCTGTGCATTAAGCATTTGGCACTGAGTTTTCCCATATAACAGGAACCGATGAAAGAGCATCCGAGGTCCCACACTATCTCATCGCCTGGGAGAGGA
Organism: Procambarus clarkii; assembly: GCF_020424385.1. Taxonomy (NCBI): domain Eukaryota; kingdom Metazoa; phylum Arthropoda; class Malacostraca; order Decapoda; family Cambaridae; genus Procambarus; species Procambarus clarkii. The sequence continues at coordinate 8,211 of NW_025574083.1, read as the reverse complement.
TTGGAATTCTGGTTGGTTAAATACCCCAGAATTCCTACCTCTCTTATGGCTTTGAAGTATAGCGTAGTGGATACAGCATGCAACTGCCACCTTGTTGGCCAGTGTTCGAGTCCCCTGGTGGGTTGAGTGTCTAAAAAGTTATAAACTTCAGCTACTGGAATAGGGTAGTCTGTGCATTAAGCATTTGGCACTGAGTTTTCCCATATAACAGGAACCGATGAAAGAGCATCCGAGGTCCCACACTATCTCATCGCCTGGGAGAGGATTGGAATTCTGGTTGGTTAAATACCCCAGAATTCCTACCTCTCTTATGGCTTTGAAGTATAGCGTAGTGGATACAGCATGCAACTGCCACCTTGTTGGCCAGTGTTCGAGTCCCCTGGTGGGTTGAGTGTCTAAAAAGTTATAAACTTCAGCTACTGGAATAGGGTAGTCTGTGCATTAAGCATTTGGCACTGAGTTTTCCCATATAACAGGAACCGATGAAAGAGCATCCGAGGTCCCACACTATCTCATCGCCTGGGAGAGGATTGGAATTCTGGTTGGTTAAATACCCCAGAATTCCTACCTCTCTTATGGCTTTGAAGTATAGCGTAGTGGATACAGCATGCAACTGCCACCTTGTTGGCCAGTGTTCGAGTCCCCTGGTGGGTTGAGTGTCTAAAAAGTTATAAACTTCAGCTACTGGAATAGGGTAGTCTGTGCATTAAGCATTTGGCACTGAGTTTTCCCATATAACAGGAACCGATGAAAGAGCATCCGAGGTCCCACACTATCTCATCGCCTGGGAGAGGATTGGAATTCTGGTTGGTTAAATACCCCAGAATTCCTACCTCTCTTATGGCTTTGAAGTATAGCGTAGTGGATACAGCATGCAACTGCCACCTTGTTGGCCAGTGTTCGAGTCCCCTGGTGGGTTGAGTGTCTAAAAAGTTATAAACTTCAGCTACTGGAATAGGGTAGTCTGTGCATTAAGCATTTGGCACTGAGTTTTCCCATATAACAGGAACCGATGAAAGAGCATCCGAGGTCCCACACTATCTCATCGCCTGGGAGAGGATTGGAATTCTGGTTGGTTAAATACCCCAGAATTCCTACCTCTCTTATGGCTTTGAAGTATAGCGTAGTGGATACAGCATGCAACTGCCACCTTGTTGGCCAGTGTTCGAGTCCCCTGGTGGGTTGAGTGTCTAAAAAGTTATAAACTTCAGCTACTGGAATAGGGTAGTCTGTGCATTAAGCATTTGGCACTGAGTTTTCCCATATAACAGGAACCGATGAAAGAGCATCCGAGGTCCCACACTATCTCATCGCCTGGGAGAGGATTGGAATTCTGGTTGGTTAAATACCCCAGAATTCCTACCTCTCTTATGGCTTTGAAGTATAGCGTAGTGGATACAGCATGCAACTGCCACCTTGTTGGCCAGTGTTCGAGTCCCCTGGTGGGTTGAGTGTCTAAAAAGTTATAAACTTCAGCTACTGGAATAGGGTAGTCTGTGCATTAAGCATTTGGCACTGAGTTTTCCCATATAACAGGAACCGATGAAAGAGCATCCGAGGTCCCACACTATCTCATCGCCTGGGAGAGGATTGGAATTCTGGTTGGTTAAATACCCCAGAATTCCTACCTCTCTTATGGCTTTGAAGTATAGCGTAGTGGATACAGCATGCAACTGCCACCTTGTTGGCCAGTGTTCGAGTCCCCTGGTGGGTTGAGTGTCTAAAAAGTTATAAACTTCAGCTACTGGAATAGGGTAGTCTGTGCATTAAGCATTTGGCACTGAGTTTTCCCATATAACAGGAACCGATGAAAGAGCATCCGAGGTCCCACACTATCTCATCGCCTGGGAGAGGATTGGAATTCTGGTTGGTTAAATACCCCAGAATTCCTACCTCTCTTATGGCTTTGAAGTATAGCGTAGTGGATACAGCATGCAACTGCCACCTTGTTGGCCAGTGTTCGAGTCCCCTGGTGGGTTGAGTGTCTAAAAAGTTATAAACTTCAGCTACTGGAATAGGGTAGTCTGTGCATTAAGCATTTGGCACTGAGTTTTCCCATATAACAGGAACCGATGAAAGAGCATCCGAGGTCCCACACTATCTCATCGCCTGGGAGAGGATTGGAATTCTGGTTGGTTAAATACCCCAGAATTCCTACCTCTCTTATGGCTTTGAAGTATAGCGTAGTGGATACAGCATGCAACTGCCACCTTGTTGGCCAGTGTTCGAGTCCCCTGGTGGGTTGAGTGTCTAAAAAGTTATAAACTTCAGCTACTGGAATAGGGTAGTCTGTGCATTAAGCATTTGGCACTGAGTTTTCCCATATAACAGGAACCGATGAAAGAGCATCCGAGGTCCCACACTATCTCATCGCCTGGGAGAGGATTGGAATTCTGGTTGGTTAAATACCCCAGAATTCCTACCTCTCTTATGGCTTTGAAGTATAGCGTAGTGGATACAGCATGCAACTGCCACCTTGTTGGCCAGTGTTCGAGTCCCCTGGTGGGTTGAGTGTCTAAAAAGTTATAAACTTCAGCTACTGGAATAGGGTAGTCTGTGCATTAAGCATTTGGCACTGAGTTTTCCCATATAACAGGAACCGATGAAAGAGCATCCGAGGTCCCACACTATCTCATCGCCTGGGAGAGGATTGGAATTCTGGTTGGTTAAATACCCCAGAATTCCTACCTCTCTTATGGCTTTGAAGTATAGCGTAGTGGATACAGCATGCAACTGCCACCTTGTTGGCCAGTGTTCGAGTCCCCTGGTGGGTTGAGTGTCTAAAAAGTTATAAACTTCAGCTACTGGAATAGGGTAGTCTGTGCATTAAGCATTTGGCACTGAGTTTTCCCATATAACAGGAACCGATGAAAGAGCATCCGAGGTCCCACACTATCTCATCGCCTGGGAGAGGATTGGAATTCTGGTTGGTTAAATACCCCAGAATTCCTACCTCTCTTATGGCTTTGAAGTATAGCGTAGTGGATACAGCATGCAACTGCCACCTTGTTGGCCAGTGTTCGAGTCCCCTGGTGGGTTGAGTGTCTAAAAAGTTATAAACTTCAGCTACTGGAATAGGGTAGTCTGTGCATTAAGCATTTGGCACTGAGTTTTCCCATATAACAGGAACCGATGAAAGAGCATCCGAGGTCCCACACTATCTCATCGCCTGGGAGAGGATTGGAATTCTGGTTGGTTAAATACCCCAGAATTCCTACCTCTCTTATGGCTTTGAAGTATAGCGTAGTGGATACAGCATGCAACTGCCACCTTGTTGGCCAGTGTTCGAGTCCCCTGGTGGGTTGAGTGTCTAAAAAGTTATAAACTTCAGCTACTGGAATAGGGTAGTCTGTGCATTAAGCATTTGGCACTGAGTTTTCCCATATAACAGGAACCGATGAAAGAGCATCCGAGGTCCCACACTATCTCATCGCCTGGGAGAGGATTGGAATTCTGGTTGGTTAAATACCCCAGAATTCCTACCTCTCTTATGGCTTTGAAGTATAGCGTAGTGGATACAGCATGCAACTGCCACCTTGTTGGCCAGTGTTCGAGTCCCCTGGTGGGTTGAGTGTCTAAAAAGTTATAAACTTCAGCTACTGGAATAGGGTAGTCTGTGCATTAAGCATTTGGCACTGAGTTTTCCCATATAACAGGAACCGATGAAAGAGCATCCGAGGTCCCACACTATCTCATCGCCTGGGAGAGGATTGGAATTCTGGTTGGTTAAATACCCCAGAATTCCTACCTCTCTTATGGCTTTGAAGTATAGCGTAGTGGATACAGCATGCAACTGCCACCTTGTTGGCCAGTGTTCGAGTCCCCTGGTGGGTTGAGTGTCTAAAAAGTTATAAACTTCAGCTACTGGAATAGGGTAGTCTGTGCATTAAGCATTTGGCACTGAGTTTTCCCATATAACAGGAACCGATGAAAGAGCATCCGAGGTCCCACACTATCTCATCGCCTGGGAGAGGATTGGAATTCTGGTTGGTTAAATACCCCAGAATTCCTACCTCTCTTATGGCTTTGAAGTATAGCGTAGTGGATACAGCATGCAACTGCCACCTTGTTGGCCAGTGTTCGAGTCCCCTGGTGGGTTGAGTGTCTAAAAAGTTATAAACTTCAGCTACTGGAATAGGGTAGTCTGTGCATTAAGCATTTGGCACTGAGTTTTCCCATATAACAGGAACCGATGAAAGAGCATCCGAGGTCCCACACTATCTCATCGCCTGGGAGAGGATTGGAATTCTGGTTGGTTAAATACCCCAGAATTCCTACCTCTCTTATGGCTTTGAAGTATAGCGTAGTGGATACAGCATGCAACTGCCACCTTGTTGGCCAGTGTTCGAGTCCCCTGGTGGGTTGAGTGTCTAAAAAGTTATAAACTTCAGCTACTGGAATAGGGTAGTCTGTGCATTAAGCATTTGGCACTGAGTTTTCCCATATAACAGGAACCGATGAAAGAGCATCCGAGGTCCCACACTATCTCATCGCCTGGGAGAGGATTGGAATTCTGGTTGGTTAAATACCCCAGAATTCCTACCTCTCTTATGGCTTTGAAGTATAGCGTAGTGGATACAGCATGCAACTGCCACCTTGTTGGCCAGTGTTCGAGTCCCCTGGTGGGTTGAGTGTCTAAAAAGTTATAAACTTCAGCTACTGGAATAGGGTAGTCTGTGCATTAAGCATTTGGCACTGAGTTTTCCCATATAACAGGAACCGATGAAAGAGCATCCGAGGTCCCACACTATCTCATCGCCTGGGAGAGGATTGGAATTCTGGTTGGTTAAATACCCCAGAATTCCTACCTCTCTTATGGCTTTGAAGTATAGCGTAGTGGATACAGCATGCAACTGCCACCTTGTTGGCCAGTGTTCGAGTCCCCTGGTGGGTTGAGTGTCTAAAAAGTTATAAACTTCAGCTACTGGAATAGGGTAGTCTGTGCATTAAGCATTTGGCACTGAGTTTTCCCATATAACAGGAACCGATGAAAGAGCATCCGAGGTCCCACACTATCTCATCGCCTGGGAGAGGATTGGAATTCTGGTTGGTTAAATACCCCAGAATTCCTACCTCTCTTATGGCTTTGAAGTATAGCGTAGTGGATACAGCATGCAACTGCCACCTTGTTGGCCAGTGTTCGAGTCCCCTGGTGGGTTGAGTGTCTAAAAAGTTATAAACTTCAGCTACTGGAATAGGGTAGTCTGTGCATTAAGGCAATAATTGGCTGTTGATTGCTGGTGTTGACTTCTTGATGTGTAGTGCCTCGCAAACGTCAAGCCGCCTGCTATCGCTGTATCTATCGATGATTTCTGTGTTGTTTACTAGGATTTCTCTGGCGATGGTTTGGTTATGGGAAGAGATTATATGTTCCTTAATGGAGCCCTGTTGTTTATGCATCGTTAAACGCCTAGAAAGAGATGTTGTTGTCTTGCCTATATACTGGGTTTTTGGGAGCTTACAGTCCCCAAGTGGGCATTTGAAGGCATAGACGACGTTAGTCTCTTTTAAAGCGTTCTGTTTCGTGTCTGGAGAGTTTCTCATGAGTAGGCTGGCCGTTTTTCTGGTTTTATAGTAAATCGTCAGTTGTATCCTCTGATTTTTGTCTGTAGGGATAACGTTTCTATTAACAATATCTTTCAGGACCCTTTCCTCTGTTTTATGAGCTGTGGAAAAGAAGTTCCTGTAAAATAGTCTAATAGGGGGTATGGGTGTTGTGTTAGTTGTCTCTTCGGAGGTTGCATGGCTTTTCCATTCATTCTTTGGGGCACACGTGAGGAACACAAATGCGAACAAGCCTTCAAGAACAAGAAGTGTTCCTCACGTGTGCCCCAAAGAATGAGGTGATTTGGTGAAATGCTATGCCCAAGATTACCATCCGAGTTGCCGTCGGGGAAGTGGCTCAAATAGCCTCGGCTATCACTTCCTTTTGACGGCCGTGATGGTCAAGCGGATTAAGGCGCCCTGTAGTTACCAGTTGCGTTGCTTCTGGGAGTATGGGTTCGAGTCACTTCTGGGTGTGAGTTTTCATTCGCATATAGTCCTGGGGACCATTCAGGCTTGTTCGCATTTGTGTTCCTCACGTGTGCCCCAAAGAATGAGGTGATTTGGTGAAATGCTATGCCCAAGATTACCATCCGAGTTGCCGTCGGGGAAGTGGCTCAAATAGCCTCGGCTATTACTTCCTTTTGACGGCCGTGATGGTCAAGCGGATTAAGGCGCCCTGTAGCTACCAGTTGCGTTGCTTCTGGGAGTATGGGTTCGAGTCACTTCTGGGGTGTGAGTTTCATTCGCATATAGTCCTGGGGACCATTCAGGCTTGTTCGCATATATATATATATATATATATATATATATATATATATATATATATATATATATATATATATGTCGTACCTAGTAGCCAGAACGCACTTCTCAGCCTACTATGCAAGGCCCGATTTGCCTAATAAGCCAAGTTTTACTGAATTACTATTTTTTCTCTAATTTTTTTCTTATGAAATTATAAAGCTACCCATTTCATTATGTATGAGGTCAATTTTTTTTTATTGGAGTTAAAATTACGTAGATATATGACCGAACCTAACCAACCCTACCTAACCTAACCTAACCTATCTTTATAGGTTAGGTTATGTTAGGTAGCCGAAAAAGTTAGGTTAGGTTAGGTTAGGTAGGTTAGGTAGTCGAAAAACAATTAATTCATGAAAATTTGGCTTATAAGGCAAATCGGGCCTTGCATAGTAGGCTGAGAAGTGCGTTCTGGCTACTAGGTACGACATATATATATATGTCGTACCTAGTAGCCAGAACGCACTTTTCAGCCTACTATGCAATGCCCGATTTGCCTAATAAGCCAAGTTTTACTGATTTAATATATTTTCTCTAATTTTTGTCTTATGAAATGATAAAGCTACCCATTTCATTATGTATGAGGATTTTTTTTTAATTGGAGTTAAAATTAACGTAGATAGATGACCGAACCTGACCAACCCTACCTAACCTAACTTAACCTATCTTTATAGGTTAGGTTAGGTTAGGAAGCCTAAAAACTTAGGTTAGGTTAGGTTAGGTAGGTTAGGTAGTCGAAAAACAATTAATTCATGAAAACTTGGCTTATTAGGCAAATCGGGCCTTGCATAGTAGGCTGAGAAGTGCGTTCTGGCTACTAAGTGCGACATATATATATATATATATATATATATATATATATATATATATATATATATATATATATATATATATATATATATATATATATATATATATAAATTTGTGAGGGTACCACCTCTGGTGCCAATGTGGGGACCCATAGCCTCGGAGAAGAAAATAAAAAGTATTCAGAGGAGACCTTGTGGTTTCTCACTGAACACTAATATTATCTTCTCCTACCACCTCCATTCTTTTGTATGTACACATATATATTTACTTTATTTGAACTTTGTTACAAAAAAGGAGTTACATATGGGTTACAAAGATGGTTGTCATAGGTTGTCGAGTTCCTCCAGCTTCTCAGATGGCGGGCAGGAACCCTGGATGCAGTGCGCATTTCCCTCTGTATCGCCACACTGAGGCGCTGGAAAAGAAAGCTTGCAGCTCTCGGGTCCCTTGTTGTTTCAATGAGCCTAGAACCCAGTTCCTTCAAAAAGCTGGTAGCACTTTTACCCCAGGCGCCGAGCGTCTCAGAAGCAATGGGGACAAAATTGTAGTGGTGATCCAGTTCTCTATACTTACGGGATTTGGCTGCTTCCCTGTGGGTGGCAGCGCCACCTGGTTGTGCAACACTGAGGTTAATGTAGGTGTTAGCCAGGGTTGATACACACGTGTAGTCCCATACCAACTGCTTGCCATTCTTCCAGGGGTTCACTGTGATACCATCCGGGCGACCAATAAGAGCATCAGAGTTACGGGGCGTTAGGTAATGGGGCTCTCTTTCAGCTGGGCATCCAGCTGTGGTGAGGCTCCTCTTGATGATGTCGTTAACTTCACTGTGCCTCGAGTGCCATCCCCCTGTGCTCTGGCAGAGTAGGCCATGGTGACCGTACCTGTCAGCCACCACCTCGCTGCAAATACACCTATATCTGGTGTGGATATATATATATATATATATATATATATATATATATATATATATATATATATATATATATTATATATATATATATATATTAGTATATTTTGGTAGCAGTCTTTCCTGTAGACATATATTATTAA
>NW_025574082.1:0-20298 GCF_020424385.1 Procambarus clarkii | reverse complement strand
AGAGAGAGAGAGACAACAATAAAGGACTGAAGTGCCAGGGAGCACAAAGGGGCGTTTGGGAAATGAGATAATGGTTCCCTGGAATGACAAGGTCAAGGCCAGAGAAAATCACAAGGGGGAAAGAATAAAATTGGAGATTGGAGTAAGGAAAAGAGGGGGAGGAAAGACTGTGGCGAGTGATTGAAGGAGGGGGGGGGGGATAGAGATAGTGAAAGAGGAAGGGAATTAGCAGACGCTCTTAGGGGCATCATGGAGGTGGGCACGGAGAGGGCATTATACGGGGGCGAGTCACGAGAAAAGCTCCAAGCCAGTCCCAGATGCGTGTTAGTGGGAAGATAAGGGGAGCTTGCCAGCCTTATACTGTGTCAGTAAAGAGGGGGCAAAGCCAGTGGTGTTAGTGGGGGAGATGGGGTTGGAGGGCGCAGGTCAGCGTCAGCAGCTGATGACGGAGGTACATAAATGGTGGTGCCAGCACTTAGGGAAATTACTAATGGAGAGACTGACGCCAGGAATGAATACTATAGACACAATGCTGACCATTGGGTAGGTGTGTATGTGTGTGCTTACTCGCCTAATTATGCTTGCTGGGATTGAGCTCCGGTTCTTTGGCTCCGCCTCTCAACACTTGAGAGGGATGAACCTGGAGCTGTGGGTGGCACCAATACCAGGCCTACCATGCTTGACTGGCTTGTAAGTGATGGAGAACTCGGCTAAGTAATGACTGATCATCTCGGGCTTAATTTCAACTTGAAGGTTTTGCCGTTGTATACACCAACCATAGATCCCACCATCTCGGGCACAATGATCATGTCACGTAAATGAGTCTTTACAACAGCAGGTTTTTCAAGAGCAGGGCATTCCTTCTTAGCCTTGCGAAGTCTCTTCAGGAGAGTCATCCAATCCGCCTCTCAACATCCAATCAACTGATGTACAAGTTCCGGAGCCTAGTGGGCTTCATCAGATTTCCAATTGAAACTTGGAACTGTATATTAAATATACTTCAACCACATCACTTCTCAATGCAATCCATTTGTTAACTATTCTAACACTGAAAAATTATTTCTAACGTATCTTTAGATCATTTGGGAGCTAAGTTTCAGATGTATTCCTTTGTACGAGTATCACTAGTGCTATATTATCTGACTTTATTTATTTATCAAATCCCCTGAGAATTTTGTATGTTGTAATCATGTCTCCCATAACTATTCTGTTTTCCAACGACGTGAGATTTAATTCTTGCAGCCATTTCGCTTACCTCATAGCTCTCAGTTCTGGCACAAGACCGGAGGCATACCCTTGAACCTTCTCTAGGGTTTCACAACTTGATAATGGTCCAGAACGAACCAAAAACTTTTCGTTTCTTCACTTTCTGATGATTGGTTTGGTCAAGTTCAAGTTCAAGTTCAAGTTCAAGTATGTTTATTGAGATAAGAAAGAAATACATCTCAAAGGGATAGAGTAGCTTAGGCTATTTCTACTCCCCTTGGTTTGGTCATCATATTCTCCCACGTTATTGTGACTCATCCTCTGCACCTTCTCTAACTTCGTCTTGTGCTTGACTAGATAAAGACTCCACGCTGGGATTGGGCTACATATGCCAGGATTGGCTTGACGTAAGTGATATACAAGGTTCTGAAGGATCTTTACACAAGCTTGTAAAGGCAGTTCTTGTGCTGGCCAACCTTGCTTATGCTGCTGATGATATCCTTTTTGATGCGGGCTGATGTCAGCCAGCCTCGCGTATGCCGCAGATGAAATTCTTTTTATGTGGGCTTAAGGAGACAGGTTTGGTGTGATATCAACTCCTAGATCTTTCTCTCTGTCCGTTTCATGAAGTACTTCATTTCCCATTCGGTATCTTGTGTCTGGCCTCCTGTTTCCACTGCCTAGTTTCATGACCTTGTATTTACTCGGGTTGAACTTTAGTAGCCATTTGTTGGACCATTCATTCAGTCTGTCTAGGTCATCTTGTAGCCTCCTACTATCATCCTCTGTTTTAATCCTCCTCATCCTCTGTTTTTAATCCTCCGTGTGTGTGTGTGTGTGTACTCACCTATTTGTACTCACCTATTTTTGCTTGCGGGGGTTGAGGTCTGGCTCTTTGGTCCCACCTCTCAACTGTCAACTAATGTACAGGTTCCTGAGCCTACTGGGCTCTATCATATCTACACTTGAAGCTGTGTATGGAGTCAGCCTCCACCTCATCACTTCCTAATGCATTCCATTTGTCAACCACTCTGACACTAAAAAAGTTCTTTCTAATATCTCTGTGGCTCATTTGGGCACTAAGTTTCCACCTGTGTCCCCTTGTGCGTGTGTGTGTGTGTGTGTGTGTGTGTGTGTGTGTGTGTGTGGTGAGAAAAAAAAATAGTAGTAGTAGAAACAGTTGATTGACGGTAGAGAGGGGGGCCAAAGAGCTGAGCTCATCCCCCGCAAGCTCAACTAGGTGAACACAACTGTGTGAATACACACGAAACCTCGCGGGGCCTCGCGGTTGAGTGGACAGCGCTCGGGTATCGTAGTCCGAATGGCCCGTGTCCGTTTCCCAGAGGAGGCGGAAACAAATTAGCAGAGTTTCTGTCACCCTGATGCCCCAGTTCACCTAGCAGTAAAGAGGTACCTGGGAGTTAGACATCTGCTACGGACTGCTTCCTGGGGATATATATGTGTGTGTGTGCGTGTGTTAGAGAGAAATATATGTAGTAGACATAACAGAGAAAAAATAGATTGGTTAGAAAGGCGGAGTCCAAGAGCTTAATTGCTCGATTCTGCAGACACAAATAGTAAATACACTCACACACACACACACACACACAAAAGACTATTTTCTATAAAGTGTCAGGGGGCTGGAAAGTTAGTGAAATGGTACATAAAAACAAAGCAACAAAATCTTGAGAAGAAGGGGGAGTAAAGGACAAAGGGAAAGAGATCATGTTCCTGAAACTTGTATATACCAACATATATCTATCTTCTTGAGGTTATTTTGAGATGATTTCAAGGATTAGCGTCCCGCGGCCCGGTCCCCGTCCAGGCCTCCTTCTAGTTACACCCCCCCAGGAAGCAGCCCGGAGGAGCTGTCTAACTCCCAGGCACCTATGTACTGCTTGGTAACAAGGGCATCAGGGTGAAAGAAACTCTGCTTATTTGTTTCCGCCTCCACCTAGGATCGAACTCGGAACCTCAGGACTACAAATCCGAAGTGCTGTCCACTCAGCTGTAAGGTCCCCAACTGAGACCCCTAGATGGAGTGAGATAAAAAATACTGGAACTGAGATATAATTCAGCATAGTGTCCCAGATATTGCTGCACTTACAGAGACGAAACTTGAAGAAAACCTTTTAAATAAGGTCGTATTCCCAAGGGGCTACTCAGTTTGGAGACATGACAGGATAACTAGGAAGTGGGGAGGAGTGGCTGTGCTGGTGAAAGAACACCTGAAGGTAAGAGAGTTAATAATCGTAAACCCTCGAGAAGTTTAAGGGACACCACGTGTCCATCCTACACTGGACGCGTTCTAGTGAATTTATATCCATTCTAATGGCATTGCAGGTCAGGAATCAGGATGATAAACTGATAATCATAAATTCCTACAGCCCACCAGCAAGCAACACATGGACAAAGGAGGAACTGGAAGAAAAACGAGAGGGCCTCATAATGGTCATGAGAGAGATTGTAGTAAGGGCAGATAGAGATAAGTCACGATTGTTGGTACTGGGGGACTTCAACTTTAAAGCAATAGACTGGGAGGCCTACGAAGCAAGAATGGAGGACATCTGAACAGGCAGATTTGTAAACCTTATTCTGGAGACATTCATATATCAACACGTCAAGCAGGCCACAAGAATGAGGGAAGGGGATGTTCCGTCAGTACAGGTTCTAATATTCACCAGGAAAGAAGTGGAGATATTTGACATCCAGTACCTTCCTCCCTTGGGAAAGAGTGATTACGTTCTGTTCATAATTAAATATACTTTGTGATATAATATAGAAGAGAATGGGGGCATTGAAACAGCTGATAAACTCGATTTCAAGACAGGACACTATGGGGAACTTAGAAAATCCTAAATGAGCTTAATTGGACAGACTTGTTGTCCAATTAAAGGCAAGGAAGTAAATTTTGCGAAATATACGATGAAAGTATACAAACATTCATACCAAAACAGAGATGCAGGACCAGAAAACAGGATTGGTTGAACAGAAATTGTGAGAGAGCCAGAGAGAAAAAGACATGCAAATAGGTTCAATATCGAAAGAGACCTAATCGCAAACATACCAGCATTACAAACAAGCAAGAAACACTTACACAGCAGTATGATGAGAGGCAGAAAGGACACCCACACCCACACCCACATACACACCCACACCCACACCCACACCCACACCCACATACACACCCACACCCACACCCACACACACACACACACCCACACCCACACACACACCCACACACACACCCACACACACACCCACACTCACACCCACACACACACCCACACCCACACCCACACCCACACTCACACATACCCACAACGGGACCCATTGCAATAAGCGATCGGAGCTGGAAGGAGTGGCCCGGAAGCTGAAGCTCGCCCTGTAAGTCAATATCGATGAACACTCTTTAGTTGTATCTATGAGGGAACACCAGCTCCTGGTCCTCTGCACTTTGAAGTTGAATAGCTAGTGAAGTTACTTTCCACCTATAAGAGTTTTGCCATATACACTTTTACATCACTGTCTTCCTTTAACACATTCCCTCAATACATTCCATCTAGTTCCGTTCCCTTTCTCGATATGTATGTGAGTACCTTGTATGTAGTGATCATGTCTCATACATATATATATATATGTGTGTGTGTGTGTGTGTATGTGTTGTGTGTGTGAGGGGTGTGGGAAGGAAAGAGAGGACGAGCGTCTAGTGTGGTAACCAACAGATACACACTCCAGGTATGATTCAACATACTTTTGCTCCAGTGATACTGCGATAACCGGCCAGGCAAATGTAATGTGGTATGTTGATTATTAGGAGGAAAGTCTGGACTCGGTGAGTTACTTTGCATAATAAGGGGCACTCTACATAATTGTAAGTGTTCCACAAATCCACGAGGCTCACTATCCATGTTTTTGTTATTAATTAGTATCGTATTTATTATTTGAAGCCTTTGTGATTGAACTCTCCGATTGCAACAGGTTATAGTTGGACATAGGAAACGCACACTGCATCCATGGTTCTTGCCAGCCATTTGAGCGGCTGGAAGAACTCTCGACAACAAGTGACAACTAACCTACCTCGTACCTTCCATGTGTAATGAAGTGTATATATATATATATATATATATATATATATATATATATATATATATATATATATATATATATATATATATATATATATAGGTCGTACCTAATAGCCAGAACGCACTTCTCAGCCTACTATGCAAGGCCCGATTTGCCTAATAAGCCAAGTTTTCCTGAATTAATATATTTTCTCTAATTTTTTTCTTATGAAATGATAAAGCTACCCATTAAATTATGTATGAGGTAAATTTTTTTTTTTTATTGGAGTTAAAATTAATGTAGATATATGACCGAACCTAACCAACCCTACCTAACCTAACCTATCTTTATAGGTTAGGTTAGGTTAGGTAGCCGAAAAAGTTAGGTTAGGCTAGGTTAGGTAGGTTAGGTAGTCGAAAAACAATTAATTCATGAAAACTTGGCTTATTAGGCAAATCGGGCCTTGCGTAGTAGGCTGAGAAGTGCGTTCTGGCTACTAGGTACGACATATATATATATATATATATATATATATATATATATATATATATATATATATATATATATGCGGAAAATCCACAGAGAAATATGAAATGAGGTGAACGTTTCGGCTTGTTAAAGCCTTTGTCAACACCAGACTGACGGTGTCAGTCTGGTGTTGACAAAGGCTTTAACAAGCCGAAACGTTCACCTCATTTCATATTTCTCTGTGGATTTTCCGCATAAAATGATCAGTGTTTTGTGATCGTCAATTGCATATATATATATATATATATATATATATATATATATATATATATATATATATATATATATATATATATATATATATGTCGTACCTAGTAGCCAGAACTCACTTCTCAGCCTACAATGCAAGGCCCAATTTGCCTAATAAGCCAAGTTTTCATGAATTAATTGTTTTTCGACTACCTAACCTACCTAACCTAACCTAACCTAACTTTTCGGCTACCTAACCTAACCTAACCTATAAAGATAGGTTAGGTTAGGTTAGGTAGGGTTGGTTAGGTTTGGTCATATATCTACGTTAATTTAAACTCCAATAAAAAAAAATTGACCTCATACATAATGAAATGGGTAGATTTATCATTTCGTAAGAAAAAAATTGGAGAAAATATATTAATTCAGGAAAACTTGGCTTATTAGGCAAATCGGGCTTTGCATAGTAGGCCGATAAGTGCGTTCTGGCTACTAGGTACGACATATATATATATATATATATATATATATATATATATATATATATATATATATATATATATATATATATGTCGTACCTAGTAGCCAGAACTCACTTCTCAGCCTACTATTCAAGGCCCGATTTGCCTAATAAGCCAAGTTTCCTGAATTAATATATTTACTATAATTTTTTTCTTATGAAATGATAAAGCTACCCTTTTCACTATGTATGAGGTCAATTTTTTTTATTGGAGTTAAAATTAACGTAGATATATGACCGAACCTAACCAACCCTACCTAACCTAACCTAGCCTATATATATAGGTAAGGTTAGGTTAGGTAGCCAAAAAAAGCTAGGTTAGGTTAGGTTAGGTAGGTTAGGTAGACGAAAAAACATTAATTCATGAAAACTTGGCTTATTAGGCAAATCGGGCCTTGCATAGTAGGCTGAGAAGTGAGTTCTGGCTACTAGGTACGACATATATATATATATATATATATATATATATATATATATATATATATATATATATATATATATATATGTATATATATATATTGTATGGACCCATAGCCTCGAAGAAGAAAATAAAGAGTATTCAGAGAAGACCTAGTGGATTCTTACTGAAGACTTTAATATTTTCCTCTTTTACCACCTCTATTTTTTCCTTAAATTTTATTTTATTATATTACATTGCTACAGTTTACAGAAAATACACACACACACACACACACACACACACACACACATGTAACAATCACTATTCGAAGACCTCATGCACCTCCTCGGAGATTGTGTGCGTGCCCAAGGTACAGCACGCATTTCCCCTCTGAACTGCGACACTGGAACTGGAAACTGGCCACTCTTGAGTCTTTAGTTTTCCCAATGAGTTCCTCACCCACCTCCTTTAGGAACTTTAGTGCACATTTACCCCAGGCGCCCAAGGTCTCAGAACCTATTGGCACGAACCTGTAACAACGTTCTAGGTTCCTGTACTTGTTAGTTTTCTGGGTCTCCCTGAAAACCCCCCCTCAGCTGTCCTATAAGATAGATAGGTATCAGCCAATGTAGATGCACACGTGTAATCCCATACGACCTGTTTACCTTCCCTCCACGGCTGCAGAGTGACTCCATCTGGGTGTTTTTGGCTGTTGTCAAGTCTGCACATCTGAGGTTCCCTTTGTGCTGGACAACCAGCTGTAGCCAAACTTATCTTGATGATGTCATTGACTGCTTCATGTCTGGCAATCTTTCCCTGTGTCTTAAGACAGATGAGACTTTTTTTTTATTAATACATGAGGTACATCTGCATTAGTGCAGCTACCCTAGACTATATGAAGTGGAGTACAGTGTGTCAAAAAAGCTAACTAGGTGATGCTAAAAAATCCCCATCACACAGGATGGTTAGTCATACAGAGGCATGTGATAGGCAGTCTGCACTGGCAGACTCCGGAAGCATTTTGAGGATATCATCAACACAAGATTGAATAAGGTAGCAGTGGTAATAAAAGTCCCCATCTCGCAGGATGGTTAGTCATACAGGGCCATATGTTTAGTAGCCTGCACTGGCAAATTTTGGGTACACTGTGAGGATATCTTCAAGAATACGAGAGTGAATAAAGTAATTGCAAAGCTCCAGGTACCTCATGCCAACTGGTCTGAAAGGTCTAATAACTGGGCATTCAGTGATGTAGTGCGGGAGATCATGCCGTAGTTCCTGCTCACAGAGTTTGCAACTGGAGTGCTCAGGATTGGGAGATCCGTCACCTGCAGCCACCTGCCACAGGTAACGGTAACCCAACCTGATCCTTGCAACCACTGTGTCGCACAGTCTAGTGGACGTTTTGTGCTGCCCATAGATATAGGTTTCAGATCTGAACAAATCATAGCTTTTTATACTAGTACTTTCAGGTCGTTGGGAGTCAGTAATTTCTTTCCTATCAGACCTGAGTGTTTGGACCAATACAGTTTTGACAGCAGAGATGGGGATACCTAGATCTAATTCAACTTCATCCTTGTTACACGCTAATTTGGCTGCAATGTCTGTCTCATTATGATGGGTTATATTTATGTGTGAAGGTATCCATACAAAGGAGATTCGAGACCCTTTACTCTGTGCAGCAATTAGGTCATTTATAATTGGGAGTATGAGGTTCTTGCTGTCGATCTTCCAAGAGAAGTTTTCGATTGCTTGAAGAGCAGACTTTGAATCACAAAATATTATTCCTCCTCCAATGTTTTTTAATGTACTGGTAGCTAGGTGTAATGCTGCTAGTTCTGCTTGTGTGGAGGTCAGCCAGTTGTTTAACCTGACACTGACAGTCTTTGTGCAAATATTATTTCTATAAAACCTACATGCTGCTGCAGTCCGTCCAGTAGAGGATTGGACTGAGCCGTCGGTGTAGACACAGTGCTCGTGAGATCTTAAATTCTCGATGGAGGAGGCAATTGTTTCAAGTGTGACAGCTTTGAGAAGAGCAAGATTCTCATTATCTTTCTTGGTGACAGGTGTGTATGATACTTGAATGGTGGGGTACAGATAAAGAGGAATATCAGAGACAGGTAGATTGCACTTAAAAGGAATGTTAAGTTTAATGAGATTGTAGGCATTGTTGCTCAGCCATTTATCATAAAAGGAGTGAGTTGGTATGTCGGCACCAGTCAATAGGGTGTTAACAGCACTAAATAATTTGTCTCTGAGCAATGCAGGAGATGTAGGGTCTCTCATGACTTTAAGGCAAAAGGTAGTGTTGACTTGCATTATTCTCTCTAGTATGGTTGGAAGCTTCAGTTCTTCCCTCATGTTGATGATTCTTGTGCATCTTGGGGCACCAAGAATTATCCTCATGGCCTCATTCTGTACTACTTCAAGTTTGTCCAACACAGAGGAGGGGAAATTAATTAAGTGCAGAGCATTATAATCAACGAGAGATCTAACAAACATCATATAGAATAGTCTAGCATATTTAATATTGATACCAATATTCTTACCAGTAAGTGTTCTCAATGGTTTTAGTCTTTCTTTTAACCTACGGTGTAGATCATTTACAATGTCACTGTTAATACCAACTCCAAGGTATTTGTGCTGCCCACACGTTTCAATGTTCTGGTTGTTGACCTTGAAAGCTATAGGGACATGAGTTTTCTCTTGGGGATGGAGAACTCTGGATTTAGTTATAGAGATAACAAGACCACATTCAATGCTTTTAGCAGCGAGTGAATCAAGTAGAGCTTGCAGTCTAGTTTGGGAATTTGCAACAATGCATATATCATCGGCATAACAAATGACGGCTTCGTCAGGTAGTGTGGGAATATCAATTGTTAATTTGTGCATCAGAACATTGAACAGTGTGGGACTTAGCACTCCACCCTGGGGTGTACCCAACTCAAAGGGTGCACAAAGTTTAACAGTCTTCCCCTAACTCCAAAAGAGGCTAGCTGTTCTAGGATTATTTCTCTGTTTGCTGTATCAAAAGCAGTTTTGAGATCAATAAATGCCGCCTGAGAGTTTGGTCCCCCTCTGATAAAATACTCAGCAAAGCAAGTTTGTGTGCTTCTTCCAGGAAGGAAACCATACAGGTTAGGGGCAAGGTGGGGCTTGATTTGAAACATTAGTCTGTCGAGAATAATTCTCTCAAGAACTTTACAAATGCACGACGTCAGAGAAATGGGTCTAAATTTTTGTGAATTAGGCTTGGGTATGGGTATTATGAGTCCCTGTGTCCAGCGGTCAGGTAAAACACCCGGCCTTAGACTTTGATTAAACAATTCTAGCAAAGGGCTATTTGGCAGCTCAGCAAGTACTCTCATGGTGTTGTATGTGATGCCATCCTCTCCAGGAGAGGTAGCCTTACCTTTCTTGAGTGCATTTTTAATTTCAAAGGGGGTTATGCCATAGTTATCATCAGGCCCTATTTCACTACAGGCAATTTCAATATTGAAGTTACGATTTATTTTAGTACTAGCCAGATAGTTTTGCACATCTAGGGGCAGGCTGCTTATACTAGCAGTGCTTGCATATTGCTGAAGCAGCATGTCGGCATAGTCTACAGGTGAATGGTGATCAAGTTGACGACTGCTAGGACGAGAAATCTTAATTTTATTCCACATTTGGGATGAGGATGTTGCATGATTGATGCCTTGCAGAAACTGTTCCCAGTGCTGGTTATACACCTGTTCCTTTAGCTCTCTGAACTCTCGGCTGGCTTTAAGAAATATGTTGAGGGTGTCAGCTGTTTTATGTGATTTATACTGCTCAGCTAGGAATAGAAAGACTCCGCTTTTTTTTCGCGCCCCTATTCTTCCCTAAATAGGTCTATGGGAACACAACCTTTATTTCAGATTTAACTTTATAAAAGTTACATGGAAGGCGGCTATACATTGAAATATTTCTTAATGTATGGCACTAACGCCGACCGTGATTAGCCTATGACACTCCCATACCCCGATGAGCCATCCAGGAAAGTCTGGGGAGGCAAGCTCGACGCGTCTGGCATCCAGCCTCGAACAAACATACATTCTCTTTTACAGATAAAGATATATATATGTATATATATATATATATATATATATATATATATATATATATATATATATATATATATATATATATAGTATATATTAGGAGTGTGCGTGCACTAACACAAGGCAACTGTCCGGGGCAAATAAGAGCGAGCAACAAATGGCATGGTGCGTCCAGGGTTAACTGAGAACCACATGCGATATTGTTCTTAAGGTATTGCATGATCCCAGGATAATACTGCCCCTTCCCCACCATCTGTTATTAGCACTGCCACCCAAACATACAGGGCTAAATTACTATGTGTCAATTCCCCGAGGTTCGGTCTTTTTATGTGGGCTGGAAAGACCCCCAATAGCATGTTACCTGAGGGGGTCTTCATAATGACCTCTATGGCATAGCAGAGGAGCGACTAAAATTCTTTCATCAAAGGTTGCAGAAAGAGAGAGAGAGAGAGAGAGAGAGAGAGAGAGAGAGAGAGAGAGAGAGAGAGAGAGAGAGAGAGAGAGAGAGAGAGAGAGAGAGAGAGTCACAACCCTTTCAAAATTACAAATGTAGAATGCAAGTATATGTCCAACAATATCCAGGCTATTAATTTACATGTTGCCCTGTGACCAATTTTTTTTAGATAAGCAAAAATGAAGATATTGAGTACTGAACAAGGAAGTGGGCTGGTGTCCTGACGTATTGTGGCGTCTTGAAGAAATATTTTGGAGTCTTCAAGTATCGTGGAGACACTTGAAGTATCGTGGTGTCTTCAGATATCGTGAATTGTGTTTGTGAATGGAGGGTCCTGTGTAGCAGTAATGACCCTGGCACCATGAATACGTGGCACAGTCTGCTACCGGTTGGCAACACATGTCTTGCAGTGCCGGCAATAAAGGCGGAAGTTGATAGAATCATCGCTTTTCAAAGCTATTAGAGCTAATAGCTTGATGTATTTCCATCACCAACATAAATACCGCCGAGGCCAGGCTAATAAAACCTCAGTAACAATATACAATTAAGAGCCACATTCGGCAAAATTAAGAATCCAATGAATACATTTGTAGGGCAGAATAATCACCAATGTAGACAATTCTGTGACTTAGAGATGAAGACAGACCAGAAAGTGAGAGAAAATCTCTCTTAAATAGCAAGACAAAGACGTCCCTAACTTAGGGCCGCTAGTATTTCAAGATTCATAAGTTTACATTGTGACTGTATTGAATCCCTCTGGCATCTGCCAGAGGGATCCAATACATCTATCATCTCTCACTGGTGTAAGACCAATCCTTCCTCCTCCCCCCACCCCCACACCACCGGCCTTCCCTACATCTCGGTGCAGTTGTAGAGAATCTCCTGTCTGAGATCTCAACTTCGGCAAACTGGTTGCAAACTACAGTTAGGCCTGGTTGGCATAACAGTAATAACTTAAGCTGTATTATATGCAAGTCCAGAGCTTTAAAGAAGTTTTTTTTTAACAGATGAACAAATTTTTAAAGAATATTTTGTTTTTTGAAGAATAATTTGTTATTGGAGAACAATAGGTACCTGACTTTATCCAAGCTAACTTTAGCATGCAACCACTTCCTACAGTCTGTAAAAGGAATATGACGAGTTCTTGAAATCAGTATTCAAACAGGCACTCGTCCTTCAATTAGATGAAAATTATTAAAACCAAGCAGCGCTACCTGCTTGATGTGGTTCTGGGAGTTCTTCTACTTCCCTAGCCCGGCCCTGAGCCAGGCTTGACTTGTGAGGGCTTGGTTCAACAGGCTGTTGCTTGGAGCGACCCGCAGGGCCATATATCCACCTCAGCCCGGATGGTCCGGCACTTCTTGAAGAACCGGTCAGACTAGGATGGATAGGCATACATAAGGCAGCACAGACAGCCCTGCCAGCATTATTGTGTGGCTGCCATTGAGTCGGTAGAGAAGATTCTACCAGGTAACAAGAGAGACTCTGGTGGGATTCACGACCAGATCATCGCCAAAAGATCAAACAAGGGGATCTACCCTTAATTAAATAATGTACATTAACAATACCAGAATAGAGCCTAGTTTATTGTGGTGACTGCCCCTCATGCTGGGTATTTTTTATTCACTTTCCCTAATATTGCTATAACTCGCCTTGACAGATTAGCTCTTTGCCTTTGTTTAACCCTTTGTCTCATGGAACACAGTTGTATCTGTGGCAGAGCAATATGGCCTCCAGGGTTACATATGTCGTAGGTCATAGGTAACGAATGCAAGACACGAAGAAGTCAACGACATTATTCAGAAGAGCCTGGCCACACCCAGCTGAGCGGCGCGACGACAACCACGGCTGTGCTTCCTCAGTGAGACAACCATCAGGATGGGGTCATCCTGATGCCCTGTGAGGGAAATTGAAATTGAAATAAGTTTATTGATGTAAAATACACACAAAGGGATGAGGTAGCTCAAGCTATTCTCACCCCGTTCAGTACATCGTGTTAATATATACATAGACACACATCACAAACAATAAACGTATTACCAAACATTCTGAGAGATAAACATCTACATTTCCTCCTTCACACCTGTGAGGGAGGTAAGCAGGTGTTGTGGGATCAGTTAAGTGGCAATGATCAGGTACGGAGAGCTAAATGACTTTCATGAATGCCAAATGCGCCATACAATGATGATAATGCATAAATAAACAGGTTCCGCAGAACTGCAGTGAAACAGAACGACTCCGGCCTGAAACGCGATACAGTGCCGTGCATTGTAAACAAATGTAATATTTATTATTAAAGACTGAGATGCTAACTACCAATGCAATGACGCTGATGGTGGTATAATGGTTACCAGAGTCCCAAGACCAGCACGGCAGTGACACCATGTATGTAAGAAGGCCCTATCACCATACATGATTTTAAGTATATAATTATAATAGAATATTCAAATGAGACCTCACTAGTTTTTTACGCTTTACAGTCTGGGTCACCGTGATACAGAATGGACGTAAATTCTCTCGAGAACATACAACTCAGAAATGAATTTGTATCTCCAGCATTGGGTAGGGTGGGGTGGGGGGATCTTTCTTACGAGGATAGATTTAGAACATGGATATAGCATTCTCCTGAAAGGCACCAGGAGGCTGTTTATAACAATAACAACAATTAATTGGGAAGTTTTCATGCTTGTAAACTGTTTAATAAATGTAACCAAAGGCGTCAAAAATTAAGGAAAGATGTACCCTCATATATATATATATATATATATATATATATATATATATATATATATATATATATATATATATATATATATATATTATATATATATATATATGCAATTGACGATCACGAAACACTGATCATTTCTATGCGGAAAATCCACAGAGAAATGGAAAAGATGAACGTTTCGGCCGATCAGGGCCGTTGTCAACACCAGTCTATAAGAAATCACAAAGGAAGAGTGGAGACTAACACTAGACCCTGACCACCATCCCCTGGGGAAAGAAGTTACCAGAAAAAGGTCTAGATTAGCTTAGAATGGTCAGATGGAATTAAGCGGTAAGAATAAAAGATTAAAGAAAAAGCCTCATTGAACACACATAAAATATATGAATATAATATTGTTATGAGACATTGTAACTCTCCCTGTCATAGTTTTTTTCTGAAACTGTTGTGCAATATCGCACAAGGCATAACTGTGACATGTTTGTGTCTGAAGCTAGACACAGATATAATGAAATTATCAATGATGGAGTCTGAGCTTGTGTTTTGTAGATTCCTTCCCTTATTGGTTTCCGAATGCATGACAGAAGAGATTTTGCTCGTAAAGAGGGAATTGGTTACCATATTGGACTGCCTTTGAGCAGCCTGATGGCAGTAATATTCCCGGAACATCAACAAAATCTAGTAGAATTGGGGTAAAGTGATATTCGCACCAGTTACTCCATCTATCATCATTCTGTTATGCACAAAGAACCGCACGTCTATGGGTCATCCAATAAGGTTGGTAGGTGACTCACCATAGATGTAAACTGTCTTGTATAGACCCTGTGTGAGCACCTTGTTGAATCACGTAATATAAAAATATTATTGATATATGTATTTGGGTACATGTATGTATATATATATGTATATATATATATATGTACATGTATATATAACATTAACAATTGTGTAACTAGCTTCAAAAGATTATCACTTGCTTAGCTAAACGAACTATGGGGTTCCGTTCCTGAACCCATTATGTGCCTCTGTAACCTTTTCCACCACCGCCCACGGAATGGGTATGGGGTGCATAATAAAGAAATGAAAAATGGTTGTAAAGTCATAATACACAAATATTGAATTGAAACTTCTGTTTGTTAAGTTTTCGCCACTCTGGCGTTATTACTAACCCCCGTAAATAATTATAATATTTTGAAAGCGTTAGTTAACTGCATTGGCCCTTAAGTTGTCATCCGCTGTCGACAGTTAAACGACTACATGAGACTTGAGCCTAAAATTACACCCCCAGGCAGCGACGTTCTTCCTAAATTTACATAACAAGGCAGCGAGCTGGCTCCTAAATTTACACCCAATGGTGTAAATTTAGGAGCAAGCCCTATATTTACTCTTCATTTTCTCCTCTGTAAAAAGCCGGATGTCAGTGTAAATAATAAATGCTTTCCATCGGAAAGCAACTTGGCTCTTTTGGCTTATTTTCTATTGTAATAACCTCATCATCGATCTGGAGATAGTTTCGTAATTGGGCAATTAACCTCGTAAATCCCCCCCTCGTTGGTTGATGGTTATAATCGCTAATCGCTGCGGGATTATCTGAGCATGTCTAGTTGTCAGGGACCTGGTGGTGGTCAGGGGATTTTCCTCGTGTGTTTCTGTGTTTTTAAGTGTCGGCTTCTGACTACTGAGGTATGTTTAGTGCGCGGGGATACACTCAGGGGAGGGGCTACACTCAGGTGAGGGGCTACACTCAGGCAAGGGGTTACACTCAGGGGAGGGGGCTACACTCAGGTGAGGGGCTAATACACTCAGGTGAGGGGCTAATACACTCAGTGAGGGGCTACACTCAGGTGAGGGGCTACACTCAGGTGAGGGGGCTACACTCAGGCGAGGGGCTACACTCAGGCAAGGGGTTACACTCAGGGGAGGGGGCTACACTCAGGTGAGGGGCTAATACACTCAGGTGAGGGGCTAATACACTCAGGTGAGGGGCTACACTCAGGTGAGGGGCTACACTCAGGTGAGGGGGCTACACTCAGGCGAGGGGCTACACTCAGGCGAGGGGCTACACTCAGGTGAGGGGCTACACTCAGGTGAAGGGGCTACACTCAGGCAAGGGGTTACACTCAGGCGAGGGGCTACACTCAGGTGAGGGGCTACACTCAGGTGAGGGGCTACACTCAGGTGAGAGGCTACACTCAGGTGAGGGGGGCTACACTCAGGTGAGGGGCTACACTCAGGTGAGGGGCTACACTCAGGTGAGGGGCTACACTCAGGTGAGGGGGGCTACACTCAGGTGAGGGGCTACACTCAGGTGAGGGGCTACACTCAGGCAAGGGGTTACACTCAGGCGAGGGGCTACACTCAGGTGAGGGGGCTACACTCAGGTGAGGGAGAGGAACCATCACGACCGGACAAAATGAGGTGATAGCCGAGGCTATTTGAACCACCCCACCGCCGGCACTCGGATAGTAATCTTGGGCATAGCATTTTACCAAATCACCTCATTCTTTGTCCTGGGGACCATTCAGGCTTGTTCGCATTTGTGTTCCTCACGTGTGCCCCAAAGAATGAGGTGATTTGGTAAAATGCTATGCCCAAGATTACTATCCGAGTGCCGGCGGTGGGGTGGTTCAAATAGCCTCGGCTATCACCTCATTTTGTCCGGTCGTGATGGTCAAGTGGATTAAGGCGTCTTGTACATACCAGTTGCGTGGCATCTGGGAGTATGGGTTCGAGTCACTTCTGGGGTGTGAGTTTTCAGTTGCATATTGTCCTGGGGACCATTCAGGCTTGTTCGCATTTGTGTTCCTCACGTGTGCCCCAAAGAATGAGGTGATTTGGTAAAATGCTATGCCCAAGATTACTATCCGAGTGCCGGCGGTTGGGGTGGTTCAAATAGCCTCGGCTATCACCTCATTTTGTCCGGTCGTGATGGTCAAGTGGATTAAGGCGTCTTGTACATACCAGTTGCGTGGCATCTGGGAGTATGGGTTCGAGTCACTTCTGGGGTGTGAGTTTTCAGTTATATATATATATACATATACATACACACATACTCCTCACAATCCTTCCAATCCTCACAATATAGACCATCCTCCCTGCAAATTCGAGTAAGGCTTTGCCCAAACGGTCTGACCTCCAACTCCGGACCGACAAACAATCACATCCTCTCGTAATGGTATATATATATATAAACGGAGAAATATATAAACAAATATACTCCAAGCGAGGTTCTGTTGCCCCATCTGTATATACAGTTACCAAGGTGAGATATCTGTGTGAAAATATTCACACTGAGCAAGGATAAGGGCTCTGTATGTATACAAGGAGCTTCATTCTTCCACCACATGTATAAACATATGCATGAACATATGTATAAAACATGCAAGTTGTTGACGCAATAATGTGCTTTATAAGTCATAAGTCATAATTAAGTTCAGATGGAGGCAGTAGGTAGATACGAACACTGTTAATGATTGTTTTGTTGAGATGTGGTAATTAGCATTAATTAGTGTTGGCTACAGGCTTGTGCAGCGCCATGGTCGGCAGCATCATTATTTCTTGGTCATCATTATCATCATCAACATCGTCATCATCATAATTTTTTTTATTAACGTCGTCATCATCACCAGAAAAATCACCATAACCATCCTCTTCATTATCATCACTATACCCATAATCACCCTCAGCATAACTCACAATCATCATCATGACCTTCACCATAATAATCCTCAAACCATTATCATTTGTCATCATTATCATCATAATAACAATATAAACTTGTTTGAATATAGTGATATACTAATGGTGATGATAATAATGAGTTTTGCAACGGTTCCTATACTTACTGCAAACGTGTTTTGTTGTAAGACTTTATGCAAATTGTTCATAATATTCGAATTGTTTAAGGGATGTTACATATTAAGGCAATATCTATATTTTAACTTTAATATATATAGATTGAATAATATATATTTCCACTCATGTCTCTTTGTTCTATTGTTATTCCCTGTGAACATTTCGTCTATTTCCACTCTGTCAATTCCCCAAAGTATTTTGTATGTTGCTATCATATCTCCCCGCTCCCTTTTTCTAACATCGTCAGGTTCAATTCTTTCAGTCGCTACCTATGTTCGCAACAGGCATCCATGGAGATCCAGAATCCCTTCGTGTAGCAGTGGCATTCCGTTCTGGTGCCCCAATTCACACTGAATACAAGTGTATTTGCAACATGGTGGTAGCAGACCAATATGGACTGCATGAGCTCCAAGGGCTGGCATGCAAGACACAACGAGGTTAATGACATCATCAAGAGGAGCCTTGCCTCAGCTCAGTGCCCAGCAGAGAGAGAACCTCGCATCCTAACGGCCCAAAACCTGCACAAGTCCGTACTTCGCCCTGATGGCATCCCTATATACCCTTGGAAAGGGGCAAACAGCTGGTGTGGGACAACAACATGTATGTATCCACCCTGGCTCACACCTACATACACTTCGGTGCTGATCAAGCAGGTGGGGCGGCCAACCACAGGGAAACAGCAAAATTAATCAAGTACAGGCGACTGGAAGGTCAATACACCTTTGTTCCCATAGCGTCTGAGACGCATGACCCCTGGGGTAGGAGTGCCTTGGGATTTCTCAAAGAATTGGGTTCCAAGCTCATTGACATCACCAGAGACCCAAGAGCTGCCAGTTTCCTGTTTCAGCGCCTCAGTGTGGCGATCCAGAGGGGAAACGCCTGCTGCATCCTCGGTTCCTGTCCGGAAGCGGAGGAGCTTCAAGAGATCCATAACCTTTAAACACTCATTGTATTAACCAATGTACATCTTGTAACCTTTAAATATCTAATAAAGCACAACAAAACACAAAAGGAAGGGGGTGGTAGGAGAAAAACACAGAAACTGTATTGGAGGGAACCTAAACATTCCCTCTAATGCGTTATGTGTGGTTGCCTCCGAGGCTAAGGGTCCTCTTTGATACTCCTTCCCATATATATCTATATATATATATATATATATATATATATATATATATATATATATATATATATATATATATATATATATATATATATATATATGTACTAGTTGTGCCGGGGTAGGGGGGGGGGTGTTGAGCACTCCTTTCGGAGGAAAATTGAAACAGGAGTTTCCTTAAGTACTTTCGTATAATACGAAATTAATATGTATTAATATTATGTATTGTATGTATTAATACACTCTCCTTCTGAAGATGTATTAATATGCGAAAGTACTTAAGGAAATTCCTGTTTCAATTTTCCTCCGTGGTCTGACACTGTCACATTTTTAATCACGTGTTTATTTTCGTGATACACACACACACACACACACACACACACACACACACACACACACACACACACACACACACACACACACACACACACACACACACACTTGGGAGATGAAATACTTCAAGAGTCAGAGAGAGAGAAAGACCTGGGGGTTGATATCACACCAGACCTGTCCCCTGAAGCTCATATCAAGAGGATAACATCAGCAGCATATGCCAGGTTGGCTAACATAAGAACGGCCTTTAGAAACTTGTGTAAGGAATCTTTCAGAACATTATAGACCACATATGTCAGACCAATCCTGGAGTATGCGGCTCCAGCATGGAGTCCATATCTAGTCAAGCATAAGACTAAACTGGAAAAGGTTCAAAGGTTTGCCACCAGACTAGTACCCGAGTACACACACACACACACACACACACACACACACACACACACACACACACACACTCAAGACATGGCTATATTTTCCCAACATTTTCTTTATCCGTTTCTGTTCCGTTTCCTCGGTCTCCAAGCAATTTTATTTTGTTTTCATGCGCCTAATATTCTGTAATTTTCTTTAATTTCTTATCAGTTTCTTTCGACTAAGAGATTTTAAATTCCTTCGGAGTTTACTTTAATTTCAAGATTTTTTATAGTATCTGCTAATTTTTATTTATTTCCATACGTTATCATTAAACTTGTCACGCTTTTTCTGCCATGTTATTACATTTTGCAATATTTTTCTAAGGTCAATTTTTATCTAATTTTTCCTGTTTCCCCACATTTTCATTTTCTTTATTTCCTAAGTTTTTCTGGCCGCTGATA
>NW_025574081.1:77500-98054 GCF_020424385.1 Procambarus clarkii | reverse complement strand
CATGTCGATGTTTGCGGATGATGCAAAGTTGATGAGAAGAGTTGTGACAGATGAGGATTGCAGGATCCTCCAAGAGGACCTGAACAGATTGCAGAGATGGTCAGAGAAATGGCTACTAGAATTCAACGCGAGCAAATGTAAAGTTATGGAAATGGGACTAGGAGATAGGAGACCAAAGGGACAGTACACAATGAAGGGGAACAGCCTACCTGTAACGATGCGTGAAAGAGACTTGGGGTGGACGTAACACCTAATCTATCTCCTGAGGCACATATTAATAGGATAACGACAGCAGCGTACTCTACACTGGCAAAGTTAGAACATCATTCAGAAACCTAAGTAGGAGGCATTTAGGGCGCTTTACACTGCCTACGTAAGGCCAGTCTTAGAGTATGCCGCCTCATCATGGAGTCCCCATCTGAAGAAGCATATAATGAAACTGGAAAAGGTTCAGAGGTTTGCAACGAGACTCGTCCCAGAGCTACGAGGGATGGGGTATGAAGAGCGCCTGAGGGAACTGTGCCTTACGACACTAGAAAGAAGAAGGGAGAGGGGGACATGATAGGAACGTATAAGATACTCAGAGGAATTGACAGAGTGGACATAGACGAAATGTTCACACGGAATAGTAACAGAACGAGAGGACATGGATGGAAGCTTGAAACTCAGATGAGTCACAGAGATGTTAGAAAGTTTTCTTTTAGCGTGAGAGTAGTGGGGAAATGGAATGCACTTCAGGAACAGGTTGTGGAAGCAAATACTATTCATAATTTTAAAACCAGGTATGATAGGGAAATAGGACAGGAGTCATTGCTGTAAACAACCGATGCTCGAAAGGCGGGATCCAAGAGTCAATGCTCGATCCTGCAGACACAACTAGGTGAGTACAACTAGGTGAGTACACACACACACAGTGTCACAGTACACAGTACCGCATAAGAGGCTGGTACATAAGCAGGAGAGACAGGCAGGTGTAGCTGGTAAGGTGCTCCAGTGGATAAGGGAGTATCTAAGTAATAGGAAGCAGAGAGTTACGGTGAGGGGTGAGACCTCCGATTGGCGTGAAGTCACCAGTGGAGTCCCACAGGGCTCTGTACTCGGTCCTATCTTGTTTCTGATATATGTAAATGATCTCCCGGAGGGTATCGATTCATTTCTCTCAATGTTTGCGGACGATGCTAAAATTATGAGAAGGATTAAAACAGAAGAGGACTGTTTGAGGCTTCAAGAAGACCTAGACAAGCTGAAGGAATGGTCAAACAAATGGTTGTTAGAGTTTAACCCAACCAAATGTAATGTAATGAAGATAGGGGTAGGAAGCAGGAGACCAGATACAAGGTATCACTTGGGAGATGAAATACTTCAAGAGTCAGAGAGAGAGAAAGACCTGGGGGTTGATATCACGCCAAACCTGTCCCCTGAAGCTCATATCAAGAGGATAACATCAGCAGCATATGCCAGGTTGGTTAACATAAGAACGGCCTTTAGAAACTTGTGTAAGGAATCTTTCAGAACATTATATTCCACATTTGTCAGACCAATCCTGGAGTATGCGGCTCCAGCATGGAGTCCATATCTAGTCAAGCATAAGACTAAACTGGAAAAGGTTCAAAGGTTTGCCACCAGACTAGTACCCGAGCTGAGAGGTATGAGCTACGAGGAGAGACTACGGGAATTAAACCTCACTTCGCTGGAAGACAGAAGAGTTAGGGGGGACATGATCACCACATTCAAGATTCTGAAGGGGATTGATAGGGTAGATAAAGACAGTCTATTTAACACAAGGGGAACACGCACAAGGGGACACAGGTGGAAACTGAGTGCCCAAATGAGCCACAGAGATATTAGAAAGAACTTTTTTAGTGTCAGAGTGGTTGACAAATGGAATGCATTAGGAAGTGATGTGGTGGAGGCTGACTCCATACACAGTTTCAAGTGTAGATATGACAGAGCCCGATAGGCTCATGAATCTGTACACCTGTTGATTGACGGTTGAGAGGCGGGACCAAAGAGCCAGAGCTCAACACCCGCAAACACAACTAGGTGAGTACAACTAGGTGAGTACACACACACACGAGCACCACTTACCTGCAAGACACTTGGGGGTCTATGAATTATGGCCCGCCAGCTGGCCTGTTGTACCAGAGTGCCACATGTTATAGAGCACCATAACACAGGGCAACAGTTGAGAGAACAACACAAACAATGGCAGAGCAGAGAGCAGTAGAAAGAAGAGGATAAGGGGAGATGGGACAACGAAGAAGCAATAAGGAAAAGGAACGTACGAAAGAAATAAACACGGCTACATGGAATATGTTGTCACCATTAGAGGCCCAAATCAAGGAGGAGCAGCTATAAAATGTCAACACCATAACAGTGTTTAATGAAAATATAGTCACTAATACGAGATGTGGAGGAAGAGAGAAAGCAAAGGTAGAGGGTGATAGAGCTACAAGCAGAGGCAGCTTCACCAGGAGGGCAGTTACAGGATATTCACGGGGGGAGAGGGAGAGAGAGAGAGAGAGAGAGAGAGAGAGAGAGAGAGAGAGAGAGAGAGAGAGAGAGAGAGAGAGAGAGAGAGAGAGAGAGAGAGAGAGAGAGGGAGAGAGGGGGAGAGAGAGGGGGGGGAGAGAGAGAGAGAGAGAGAGAGAGAGAGAGAGAGAGAGAGAGAGAGAGAGAGAGAGAGAGAGAGAGAGAGAGAGAGAGAGAGAGAGAGAGAGAGAGAGAGAAGATACTGGGACTAAACAATGTCATTGTGGACCTGAAAACAAACTTTGACAAGAGTGAGAAACTCAGCGTAGCTACCTTGAAGGATTTAGAGGAGTTGAGGGAAATAAGCCACAACACAGAGAAAAATGTGCGGTGGGTTACAATACAATCAGTGGAAGAGGAGAGGAAGGCAGCAGAGGAGGCAAGAAGGCCAACAGAACAGATAACAAAACACATGTTAATGGTCTGGCCGAGGCAGTGTGTTGGAACATGCCAAGTGTTCGCAGACAAAGCCAAGATTATGAGGCATGTAAACACAGAGGAATGCACAATGCTACAAGAAGACCTACTCCAGGAACGGATAAACAAATGGCTGCAGGAGTTCAATCCCAATAAGTGTAAGTTATTGAAGATGACGAAGGGAGAAAGTAGACCAGACAGGAATCTACACCATTAATGGAAGGCATTTACAGGAATCTGAGAGAGATTTAAGAGTGGATATAATTCCATCCCTAACACCAGAGGCCCGCATCGGCAGGGTGACATCGGCGGCATATGGGACGCTGACAAATATTAAAGCGTCGTTTTGAAACCTAAATCACGACGCTTTCAAGGCAATCTATGCAGCTTTTGTTAGACTAATACTGAAATATGAAAACAAAACTAAAACTAAAAAAGTGCAGAGGTTTACAACTAGACAAGTGCCTGAGCCCCTAGTTAAGCTATGAGGAGAGGCTGAAGGAACTAGACCTCACAACACACACACACACTGGTATCAACCTGACCCCTTAGCAGAATATGCGCGAGTCCAACTTCATCGATTGTTGCTTAGATGACGAGACAATAGTTAGCTCAATGAGGTCCAGTCACTCCACACACGCACACGGACTGTGGAGTAGTGGGGGAGGGGAATACCACACAGGCACTGCTCCACATACAAGACAAAACAGAACGCCAGGGAACCATAAACATGTACACCAGACGATAGTGCGGCAGGACCCAACAGCTGAAGCTCCACCCCAGCCCGACCCAGCTAGGCGAGGACATCTAGGGAACAACAGGACACGCCTCCCCAATATTCCGTCCTTCATCCATCACTTAAATATCGCTTCCGAACTCCAACGTTCCACCGGACCATATTTGCTCCCCTTCGGCGTCTCGGTCACACTACTGAGGTCCCGTGACTTACAAAAGGTTCCCGGAGCCAGAGGAGACTTAGAGAATGGCGAGGAATGGAAGAGAGGGAAACGATTACCCGAAGAAACAGAACTCCATGATAAAACAGGAAGAGGAACGGTTGGGAGAAGAAACAGTACCAGGTGATAACGAAAAATTAGAATATAGATTAATATAAATGGTAGAAGATGGGAAGAGAAGAGATAAACACAGCTTTGGGATGAAGCAGAGGTGAGGGAAGAGGAAGAGACAATGCCTGATAGCCCTGGGACCCAAGCCTCTGGCACCGTGCCAGGGGGTAGGGGGGGGGGAGGATGACACAATGATGCAGAGCACCAATGTATTGGAACAGAATCTCGTGTTGTGGGTAACAAGACCTGCAATTGGTAGCAGGTCCAATTGGTCTGTCGGCCGGCCAGGTGTTGTTGATCCTCCCAAGGCAGTAGATGATGTACACGAGTGAGACCAATACACCTCAGTGAGGGGACGGGAAGCCCTATGGGGCCCCCATCTTAAGTTCCCTCGACGGGGACAGGAAGCTGCCTGCTTGTCAAAAGTCCCCCTCACCTCCACCCATCCTATTATTCCTGAGCATTTTTCCGCTTGAATTTAGAACTGGATTTATGTCTCGGCATTTACGGCTTCGATGTTCGTTGTTGTTGTTCTAGATTCAGCTACACGGAATCAAACGTTGCAAGCAGCACTTTTTGCCACTTTTTGCAACTTACGGTGAGCCCGTTGTACTTCCCCGGCACAGGAGATGTGCCGTCCACCTTCGACGGGTAAGCAGTTCCATAGGATCACATCCCTATCGGTGACACCACACCTGTTTAGTCCTACAGTGCGGCTTCTTGAGCTGTAATCTGGTGCCCCTTGTATGCCTTCCATATAAACTTTCAAGAAGTAGTCTGGATTAATATCCACCGATTTGTTCAGTATTTTGTACAATTTTCGATGAGATCAGCCGTGTCATGTCTGTTTACAGTCGTTTGTCGTGTGGCCCTCAACTGTTCCTGGTATGAGAGATGTGTTGGGTCTGAAATGATTTTTGTTGCTGTGTGTTGAACTTCCTCAGTAGCAAATATGTTCATTTGAAGACGAGATATCCATGCTTGCATACCGTTGTTCAGATGGGGTACACCAGAGACTTATACTGTTGACTAACTACTGTTATCTTTCTCATTTGGAGGATGAATAACAACAGAAATGTCCCTAAATTATAATTGTTAGCACCGAACCTGTCCGTCCCCCTGTTCGTACAGCAGTAATTTAGGATCTGGCTGTAAGCTGATTGGCGGATCGTGTTCCAGAGACGGCTAGTAAGGCTTAAGCTAAGCTATGGGATGAAAAAGCTCTAAACGTGCTAACAAGAGACAGAGGCCGTCGTCCACTGTTATGATCTCAGCCTACAGGAGAAACGAGTCTCCCTCCTTGAGAGTTATTCATCAAGCCTGACCTGACTAGAAGGTCTAGCAAATACTGAGGTGATAACCCATATGTAAAATAGTTGCTTGGATATGTATAACAGTTTGAGATTATGGGCAATGAAGGAGAAAACAGATAAATGACTGGCTAGGAGATGTGGACATTTTGCTGGAGGCGTGAGGCTCGCTTCTGGAAGGGCTTTGACCTCACTTGAGTGCCAGACATCGCAGGGGAAAGCTGCGCTCCGCGAGCTCCCGTCAGAAGGGAACCCCTAGTGATATATCTCGAAGAGAAGAGAAGTGTGTAGACGTGCCAGCTGTGGAACCGAGCTGGGAACGTTGTGGTATCAAGTCCTGGTCGACGAGCAGAGTTTAATAAGCTACTCAGAGGCATTTTCGTGGGCTGTGTGGAGCGCCCTGACCAGACGCCGTCAGAGGGAAAGCGCCCTCGATCAGTTAATCTGTGGTAAGCACGATATACGCCAGTTCATAGTGATTGCTTGTAGTTGGTCGTGTGCCCAGCGACAGTAGCAATGTTTATTTATAAGTTAGACATGTTTTAATAAGGCAGAAGGCCTGAAATAGGAGAGTGAAGAGGGAGGAACACGGAGCGACGTCCGTCCTCTCTGAGCTCTGACGGACGACTGAGGGAGGAAGACCCTCCCAGCGAGGACCGCCGCCAGGCGAGGTGGAGTATGGACCCGCCCAAAACGGGGGAGTCCACTCTCACTGTATGTAGAGAACAGATAGAGGATTGAGGCAAGCATATTGTGTGGTTATTTTTGTTTATGTGTTAAAGGGGAACATTTTATTGGAGTGTCGATGGGTTGCAGGTTTGTCTTTGGGGAAGAAGTTGCTGAGAACTTCGAAGCCACCTAGATGAGGTAATTGATGAGACTCCAAGGTAGTGTAGCAGAGGACCTCGAGCTGTGAGGAGAAGCAGTGAAGAGGAGTGTCACGTGCTTCTGTAGAGGTGGTGTAGCAGCCAAGAGAGCTGTGGAGGAACCTAGCAGAAGGGTGAAGCACCGTAGTTGCACAAGGAAACTTCATGATAGCAGCCTGGAGGAGCTGCAGAGGATCCTGGTAGTGAAGCCCGGAAGAACCTGAAGATATCAGGGTAGTGAACTTCCAGAGGTGGAAGGGAAGTTCTGGTGGATTACTTGTAGGGAGTTGATAGTGTTTGGTTGTCATTAGCGTGCAAGACGCAGTGAGAGGTGAGTGGCTGTTTGCATTCTTATGTCAAGGAGTGTTTTGTACTGAAGTTTAGAGTTACAGTCGTAGGCTGGATTACCTACAGATGTATGCGTTCCAGGACTGACAGTGATCGATTGATCATTGTTGTGTATCAATGAACATTTATACTGATATATGTTATTGCATTCAAATGCTGATATTCTATATATATATATTATCTTGCTGATGGTGCAACAGTGTATGTAGACTTGATCAACTTGAGGAGGTTGATAGTATCAGGTGGTGAACCAGGAGATAGGATACCACTTGATAAGCTGGTGATAGAGTTCTGATGGTGTTGGAGTGCAACCTGATTGTAATATTATAGAGTATAGGATTCATTATTATTATATGTGTGTATGTATTGTGTATGTGCTTTGTCCAGTAAATGTATCCCAATTTGCTGGTGTTTGCCCTTGTCCTAGTGAGGCTTCCCAGGAAGTAGTAAAGAAGGAGAGAGAGAGAGAAAGAACCAAGAACCACTGCTGTGGACAGGGTAGAAGGTAATACTAGTAAGTCATAGGGGATTGAGGAGATCATATCTCATAAGGAGAGAGTGGGGAGTCACAGCGGCTCGAGTGGGTGTGTGCACGTGACAACGAGGCTAAGTGTTGGAGCCGCATCCCCTAAACGTGTGACGTTGAGCCCCTCTCCAAGAACCAGAAACGCCTAGTGTGATCTCCTAGTGAAGTAAAAGCACTCTGCCGAGTTGTGGGTTGGGTTGTCCGTAGAGAAGGATCAACGACGACAACACCAACCAACCCACAGTCTATAATACCACGCACTCAAATGTGAACATGAAAAAAACTTCCTTGAACACCCCGACCTTAAAAAAAATCATCGTTAAACAGAAAACGATGAAAACACAAAAAAAAACTCCTTGAACACACACTCTTTTCATCAACCGTTCTCGAAAAACCCCAAGCCCCAAACCCCAATCCCCAAGTCAAGAGGCTCCAAACCCCAATCCCCAATCGCCAAACCCCAATCCCCTAAAACCCTGAGGCGGCAGCAACAAGACAACAGATATAACCAGGGCCCCGCAGGGGGAATCGAACGAGGCGGGGAGTAAATCAACAGAGACAGAGGGGGTTACACCCAACATTCCCCAGGTGTCGAGAATTAGGCTCCACTGTCTGTGGTTGGTGGGAGGAGGAGGAAGGCTGAAAGGTCAAGCAGGAATGATAAGCTGTGATTCACCCTTGGAGATACAATAGAAATTTCCTATTATGTGGAACTAAGAGTGTACAAACACACACACACACACACACACACACACACACACACACACACACACACACACACACACACACACACACACACACACACATACACATACACACAGACACACACACACACACACACACACACACACACACACACACACACACACACACACACACACACACACACACACACACACACACACACGCACACACACACAACAGTAAACAGTGATTCCGTTATGCTTTCCCATTGTCGGCGACAGGGCATTCGTCAGGATGCAACCCACAACAGTTGTTTAACTCCCAGATACCTATATACCAAGTGACAAGAAGCATCAGGTAAAAAGAAACGTTGCCCAAACACTTCCGTCCTGCAGCAGGAATGAATGTCAACCTGGACCTTTCGGTTGTGACCCGATGATGTTGGAAGGTCAACACAGCGATAT
The DNA here is from genome assembly GCF_020424385.1 of Procambarus clarkii. Classification (NCBI taxonomy): domain Eukaryota; kingdom Metazoa; phylum Arthropoda; class Malacostraca; order Decapoda; family Cambaridae; genus Procambarus; species Procambarus clarkii. Next base: position 89,840 of record NW_025574081.1, on the reverse strand, counting down.
ACAAGAATAGTACATGTATAATACACTACCCGGATATAATGACCATTAGAACAGCCTACTATAATGACACCACGGTCTATATTGACCCTTCCGTAACGTGAAGATTGAGTCCACTAACCGGTGGACACTAAACGACATTAACCATTAAGACAAACCTAGATTTTAAAGCAATGTAGCCCAGGCACTATATAGGGGCTACATAGTAATCCTAGATGCTCTCGGACGTACGTTCGAATCCTCGTCACGGCCCTTGTGGATTTGTTCATAGTAATCCCAGTACGCGGAGCGTGTAGTTGACGGTCTCGCTTCATGCAGGTCGGCGTTCAATCCCCGACCGTCCAAGTGTTTGGGCACCATTCCTTCCCCCCGTCCCATCCCCGCCCTTATCCTGACCCCTTCCAAGGGTTATATAGTCGTAATGGCTGGCGCTTCCCCCCCCTAATAATTAAATTCCCTTCTAGCACTATCTGGTAGGCTGTGGGCGGAACAAACCAAAAATTTGGTCATCAGTGAGCGGTTGGTGTGACTACAGAGTTCTGCAACAGTCACCAAAATATGAACTAACACACCCTACTGTTTTTTTTAGGGTACCTGTGTAGGGCTCTGTGGCTGAGTGGTCAGCGCTACGGATTCGTAGTTCTGTGGACCGGAGATCGATCCCCGGCGCCGGCGGAAACAAATGGGCAGAGTTTCTTTCACCCTGATGCACCTGTTACCTAGTAGTAAATAGGTACCTGGGAGTTAGACAGCTGCTACGGGCTGCTTCCTGGGGGTGTGTAACAAAAAGGAGCCCTGGTCGAGGACCGGGCCGCGGGGACGCTAAGCCCCGAAATCATCTCAAGATAACCTATCAAGAAGATAATCTTGACATAAGTAAATTAGAGGTATATTGTTTTGTCATCTACCCACGAGGCCAACTGGGTCCTGCCTCCACGTCCCCGACTATAGTGGCATGCCGTAATGGTCAGTATCTTGTTATCTTGAGTCGATTTCGGGGCTTTAGTGTCCCCGCGGCCCGGTCCTCGACCAGGCCTCCACCCCCAGAAAGCAGCCCGTGACAGCTGACTAACTCCCAGGTACCTATTTACTGTTAGGTAACAGGGGCATAGGGTGAAAGAAACTCTGTCCATCGTTTCTCGCTGGCGCCCGGGATCGAACCCGGGACCACAGGATCACAAGTCCAGTGTGCTGTCCGCTCGGCCGACCGGCTCCCTAGTATATCCAGCCACCAAGGATCCCATACTTCCATCCCAGGCCGGACAGAAATGGTTGGGCAAGTTTCCTTTCGACTGATGCCTCTGTTCACCTAACAGTAACATAAGTACCCGGGAGTTAGTTAATTGGTGTGGGCAGCACCCTTAGGAAGGTCAGTAGATGACTCATGGGCACGTTGATAAGACGTGATGTTATTGATAACGGGAATTATAAACATCATTCAGCACTTATATTTAACACTAAATGCCATAAAAGAATCCAAAGAAAACGGTCATGTAAGGGGAGACAAATCTAATTCTGAATATGGGCAACAGAAAATGTGACGGAGGCCATCTTAGGAATACAAGATGGAGCCAACCAACCATTCTAAACTATTCTCGTGACATTTCCAGCGTAGAGACGGGCTCACCATAGCCCGTGCTACTTGAAACTTTTTGTTTCAAGTGGCGAATCTTAAAGACCAAGAACCTCCAGCGTGGCTGACACAGCTCAGGAGTCACCACTCACCAGTCACTCACCAGTCACTCACCAGTCACTCACCAGTCACTCACCAGTCACTCACCAGTCACTCACCAGTCTGTGCTCTTACTAAAACCCTATTCTGGCCTCGTGCTCTATCCTGGGAAACTTAGGCTACTGAAAAAATAAATATATTTTGGGTGCCGTTATATAAAAAAATTATATCATTTTAATTATAGGATACAGTCGAGTGAAACTCCGGCTCAAAATTGTAAATAGTGATGATACATAAAATGTGAAATATTTACCAAATAATATTAATTTTAATTATATAACGTTCTCACCTAGTTATGCTTGCGGGGGTTGAGCTCTGGCTCTTTGGTCCCGCCTCTTAACTGTCAATCAATTGGTGTATAGATTCCTGAGCCTACTGGGCTCAGTAGGCTCATGTGCTAAGTCAGTGATGATAAGCGCTCGCCCACGGACGCGCACGCAAGCACAGAACTGAACAAATATGAAACCCTAAAATGAGCGCTGCCCAAATCTGCATAACTATGCAAATTACCCCGTAATCTGCCGGCTAAATTAGCCATAATCTAATCGGATGTAAACAATGCTCGCTAATAACTTCCAAACCCTAAATGATATATTTTCTTAAGTGGTTACATTCCCAGGAACCAAACTCCTTCATCGGCACGAGCGTCTACTTGACCGTTATACACAACCACCGTTATACATCGGCACGAGCGTCTACTTGACCGTTATACACAACCATCGTTATACATCGGCACGAGCGTCTACTTGACCGTTATACACAACCATCGTTATACATTTCGTTAAGAAAAGGGAGAAATATGACGGATAATTTGTTCGTTAACGACGAGTGACATCGAGCGATTATTCGCTCTGGCGCAAGGGAAGGTAATTATAAGTAATATGACTACACAGCACTTGTAAGAGATATGAGGACAAGGAGCTGGGATATGAGGACAACGAGCTGGGATATGAGGACAAGGAACCGGGATATGAGGATAAGGAGCTGGGATATGAGGACAAGGAGCTGGGATATGAGGACAAGGAGCTGGGATATGAGGACAAGGAGCTGGGATATGAGGATAAGGAGCTGGGATATGAGGACAAGGAGCTGGGATATGAGGACAAGGAACCGGGATATGAGGACAAGGAGCTGGGATATGAGGACAAGGAACCGGGATATGAGGACAAGGAACCGGGATATGAGGACAAGGAACTGGGATATATGCAGGATATATATGCTGGATGGAACTGGGACTGGGACATATATATGAGCTGGGATATATGGACAAGAAGCTGGGATATGTGGGCAAGGAGCTGGGATATGTTGACAAGGAGCTGGGATATGAGGACAAGGAGCTGGGATATGAGGACAAGGAGCTGGGATATGAGGACAAGGAGCTGGGATATGAGGACAAGGAGCTGGGATATGAGGACAAGGAGCTGGGATATAAGGACAAGGAGCTGGGATATGAGGACAAGGAACCGGGATATGAGGACAAGGAACCGGGATATGAGGACAAGGAACTGGGATATATGCAGGATATATATGCTGGATGGAACTGGGACTGGGACATATATATGAGCTGGGATATATGGACAAGAAGCTGGGATATGTGGGCAAGGAGCTGGGATATGTTGACAAGGAGCTGGGATATGGAAACGAAGTGAAGGAATGCTGCCCAACCACTTGAACCGTCGGAAATCGAACGCAAGAGAGATCGACTTTGCCGGAAAAGAAGCCGCCGCTCTGCTGGGTACCCCCCTCCCCCCCACCCCACCCTAGGCATTCATCTAGCAGAGGAAGCACATCAAGATGCTTGGCAAATATTGGTTCACACTAGTGCGGGTAACCCTAGAATATATATAACCCCTAGTACATGTAATCGTAGTATGGGAAACCCTAGTACAGAAAGCTCCTAGTACAGGAAATTCCTAGTACATGTGGTCACCTGCTCTGCCAATTATCTCGTCAACATATCAACCACAAAATCAATAACAAAAGTAATCATTCATTAAAATTTAAACTAAAACCCCCAAATATTCTCTAGCGTAGATTAAAGACATTTTGCGCCAACATTCACATCTTTACACAAACAAAACCTCTTGTCACAACCTACACTTCAAGTGTTATGTTCTTTATGAAGAAAAAACATTCTTGAGAAAATGCATTAAAGCTTATCACACATCAATAAAATCCCCTTTGAACAACTTTGAACGTCAACACCAGCCTCTCCTGCCGGCATCCCGCTGGGATGCTTCCCATAAGAGCAGCTCCCTCATAAGAGCTTCCCATAAGAGCAGCTCCCTCATAAGAGCTCCCCATAAGAGCAGCCGTCCTGGCAAATTTTCATATCCGGCCCGACATTATGGGCAAACTTAAGAGTGTCAATATCAACACCACTCCGGAGAGGCTTCAATAAATGTGACGTAATGGAAAGCCTAATGGTAGACATTGGCAGCTCTCCAGTAGTGGGTCAGAGACAGACACCAGCTGCTCCAGCTCTTGGGCCAGTCTGAAGCAAAAACACTGAACCTTAGTAGACCAGAGAGTCGAAGCTCGACCCCTGCAAGCACAACTAGGTGAGTACACTGCAAAAGTATTCAAAGCAAGCACGCATATATGTAGGCAGTATACTACTCAAAGCACTAAGGAAGTGTTGTGCGTGTGTCAACAGACCGTAGCTACGGTAGCACACACACATTATATATATATATATATATATATATATATATATATATATATATATATATATATATATATTTATATATATATATATATATATATAGACCAATCAAGAAAGCATAACATGCCTTGCTTTGCTCAACACAATAAATCTATATAATTTAAGTAACTGGTTGTTCATTAACTCTACGTTTCTGAATATAAGATATATTTCTACGATCTTATTAGTATTAACTTGAATCAAAATAATTCGAGAGATCTCCAGAGTATTGCTACAACAATCTCAATTACGTGAATTTATAAAGTATAGTGCGGGCGTAATTTATGTCATGTAATTTTACTTGGTTGTGTAGGCTTTACTTGGTCTTGTAGGCTTTACTTGGTTTTGTAGGCTTTACTTGGTTTTGTTGGCTTTACTTGGTTTTGTAGGCTTTACTTGGTTTTGTAGGCTTTACTTGGTTTTGTAGGCTTTACTTGGTTTTGTTGGCTTTACTTGGTTTTGTAGGCTTTACTTGGTTTTGTAGGCTTTACTTGGTTTTGTAGGCTTTACTTGGTTTTGTAGGCTTTACTTGGTTTTGTAGGCTTTACTTGGTTTTGTAGGCTTTACTTGGTTTTGTTGGCTTTACTTGGTTTTGTTGGCTTTACTTGGTTTTGTTGGCTTTACTTGGTTTTGTTGGCTTTACTTGGTTTTGTAGGCTTTACTTGGTTTTGTAGGCTTTACTTGGTTTTGTAGGCTTTACTTGGTTTTGTTGGCTTTACTTGGTTTTGTTGGCTTTACTTGGTTTTGTTGGCTTTACTTGGTTTTGTAGGCTTTACTTGGTTTTGTAGGCTTTACTTGGTTTTGTTGGCTTTACTTGGTTTTGTTGGCTTTACTTGGTTTTGTAGGCTTTACTTGGTTTTGTTGGCTTTACTTGGTTTTGTAGGCTTTACTTGGTTTTGTTGGCTTTACTTGGTTTTGTAGGCTTTACTTGGTTTTGTTGGCTTTACTTGGTTTTGTAGGCTTTACTTGGTTTTGTAGGCTTTACTTGGTTTTGTTGGCTTTACTTGGTTTTGTAGGCTTTACTTGGTTTTGTTGGCTTTACTTGGTTTTGTAGGCTTTACTTGGTTTTGTTGGCTTTACTTGGTCTTGTAGGCTTTACTTGGTCTTGTAGGCTTTACTTGGTTTTGTTGGCTTTACTTGGTTTTGTTGGCTTTACTTGGTTTTGTAGGCTTTACTTGGTCTTGTTGGCTTTACTTGGTTTTGTTGGCTTTACTTGGTTTTGTTGGCTTTACTTGGTTTTGTTGGCTTTACTTGGTTTTGTTGGCTTTACTTGGTTTTGTAGGCTTTACTTGGTTTGTTGGCTTTACTTGGTTTTGTAGGCTTTACTTGGTTTTGTTGGCTTTACTTGGTTTTGTTGGCTTTACTTGGTTTTGTAGGCTTTACTTGGTTTTGTTGGCTTTACTTGGTTTTGTAGGCTTTACTTGGTTTTGTTGGCTTTACTTGGTTTTGTAGGCTTTACTTGGTTTTGTAGGCTTTACTTGGTTTTGTTGGCTTTACTTGGTTTTGTAGGCTTTACTTGGTTTTGTTGGCTTTACTTGGTTTTGTTGGCTTTACTTGGTTTTGTTGGCTTTACTTGGTTTTGTAGGCTTTACTTGGTTTTGTTGGCTTTACTTGGTTTTGTAGGCTTTACTTGGTTTTGTTGGCTTTACTTGGTTTTGTAGGCTTTACTTGGTTTTGTAGGCTTTACTTGGTCTTGTAGGCTTTACTTGGTTTTGTTGGCTTTACTTGGTTTTGTTGGCTTTACTTGGTTTTGTTGGCTTTACTTGGTTTTGTTGGCTTTACTTGGTTTTGTTGGCTTTACTTGGTTTTGTAGGCTTTACTTGGTCTTGTAGGCTATACTTGGTTTTGTAGGCTTTACTTGGTCTTGTAGGCTATACTTGGTTTTGTAGGCTTTACTTGGTCTTGTAGGCTATACTTGGTTTTGTAGGCTTTACTTGGTTTTGTAGGCTTTACTTGGTTTTGTAGGCTTTACTTGGTCTTGTAGGCTATACTTGGTTTTGTAGGCTTTACTTGGTTTTGTAGGCTTTACTTGGTTTTGTAGGCTTTACTTGGTCTTGTAGGCTATACTTGGTTTTGTAGGCTTTACTTGGTTTTGTAGGCTTTACTTGGTCTTGTAGGCTTTACTTGGTTTTGTAGGCTTTACTTGGTTTTGTAGGCTTTACTTGGTTTTGTAGGCTTTACTTGGTTTTGTAGTTCCTCGCGCTGAGGAACTGAGCCGGCGAGGAGAGATACCTAGTGAAATCATGGTAGGTGTAACCGTAGACTTACATTTTACTATGGGTTGTAACCTTGACCTGAAAGCACCAGTATAAAATATTATATTTGTTCAGATGTGAAACCTATATTTATGGGCAGCACAAAACGTCCCCCAGGCTGTGTGACACAGTGGTTGGCAGGATCAGGTTGGGTTACCGTTACCTGTGGCAGGTGGCTACAGGTGACGGATCTCGCAATCCTCAGCACTACAGGTGCAAACCTCCCAATCCTGAGTACTACAGGTGCAAACCTCCCAATCCTGAGCACTACAGGTGCAAACCTCCCAATCCTGAACACTCCAGGTGCAAACTCTGTGAGCAGGAACTGCGACATGATCTCCCACATAACATCACTGAATGCCCAGTTATCAGACCATTCAGACCCGTTGGCATGAGGTACCTGGAACTTTGCAATTACTATATTCACTCTTTGAGTCCTTGAGGATATCGTCATATTGCACCCAAAATTTGCCAGTGCAGGCTACTAAACGTATGGCCCTGAATGACTAATCATCCTGCGAGATGGACTCAGTATCACTGCTACCTTATTCACTCTTGTGTTGATGATGATATTCTCATAATGCACCCAGAGTTTGACATTGCAGACTACTTATCACATGCCTCTGTATGACTAACCATCTTGTGTGATGGGGATTTTTAGCATCACGTAGCTGCTAGCTTTTTGGCCAATCTTTTTGACTCACACTGTACTCCCCTTCATAGAGTCTAGGGTAACTGCACAAATGCAGATGTACCTAAATAACAAAATAATAATGACAAAAAAAACATGCCACAGGTAACGGTAGCCACCTGCCACAGGTAACGGTAGCCACCAGCCACAGGTAACGGTAGCCACCTGCCACAGGTAACGGTAGCCACCAGCCACAGGTAACGATAGCCACCTGCCACAGGTAACGGTATCCACCTGCCACAGGTAACGGTAGCCACCAGCCACAGGTAACGATAGCCACCTGTTACAGGTAACGGTATCCACCTGCCACAGGTAACGGTAGCCACCTGCCACAGGTAACGGTAGCCACCTGCCACAGGTAACGGTAGCCACCAGCCACAGGTAACGATAGCCACCTGTTACAGGTAACGGTATCCACCTGCCACAGGTAACGGTAGCCACCTGCCACAGGTAACGGTAGCCACCTGCCACAGGTAACGATAGCCACCTGCCACAGGTAACGGTATCCACCTGCCACAGGTAACGGTAGCCACCAGCCACAGGTAACGATAGCCACCTGCCACAGGTAACGGTATCCACCTGCCACAGGTAACGGTAGCCACCTGCCACAGGTAACGGTAGCCACCAGCCACAGGTAACGGTAGCCACCTGCCACAGGTAACGGTATCCACCTGCCACAGGTAACGGTAGCCACCAGCCACAGGTAACGGTAGCCACCTGCCACAGGTAACGGTAGCCACCAGCCACAGGTAACGATAGCCACCTGCCACAGGTAACGGTATCCACCTGCCACAGGTAACGGTAGCCACCAGCCACAGGTAACGATAGCCACCAGCCACAGGTAACGGTAGTCACCTGCTACAGGTAACGGTATCCACTGCCACAGGTAACGGTAGCTACCTGCCACAGGTAACGGTAGTCACCTGCTACAGGTAACGGTAACCCAACCTGATCCTTGGAGGTCCGGAGCTAGCGGTGGAATAATCCTGACCATATCAAAACATTGGGAACTTTTTTTGTATTAACACATTAAGGTACATCCACATGACACTCTCTCTGAGAGAGAGAGAGAGAGAGAGAGAGAGAGAGAGAGAGAGAGAGAGAGAGAGAGAGAGAGAGAGAGAGAGAGAGAGAGAGAGAGAGAGAGAGAGAGAGGGGGGGGGGGGGGGGACTAAGGAGCAAGGTAGAGGTAGGAGCTTATCACAGTGAGTGTGGGAGTGTGAGAGTGATGATCGCCCTAGAGAGAGATCAACACACGGCGGCCATAAGCCTCAGAATATTGCCCCTGCCTTTATGATTACTTCCCTCTACCTCTTTGAATAAGTACTTCCAAGTTCTCTCATACCTCGCCACTTGCCTCATTACCTCCCTACCCACCTGTCTGCCTCCCTCAGGTGGGTAGGTAGGTCTTACAGTGTTACAGATGCCGTTACCCTAACACCTTAGTGCGGATTAGTAACACCTTGTGGATCACCCTAACCCCTTACTAATCCTCGTGAGGATTATTTCCAACTTGGTGACTGGTAATGTAGTAGCCGAGCCCGTGATCCGGGGCCCACCGCGGCCGACCCTAAGCTCTTGGGCCCCAGCTCTAGGTATGTGACCCAACACCAGCCCATCAGTCTCGTTACCTCAGGTCACGTGACTGCCGAGGGGTGGGGGGGGAAGGAAGGAAGGAAACTATCAGAAGAAAGCGCTAAGTCATTGCGACTATATAGCACTAGGCAAGGATGAGGATATGGATTAGGGATGGGACGGGAGGGAGGAATGGTGCCCAACCACTTGGACGGTCGGGGATTGAACGTCGACCTGCATGAGGCGAGACCGTCGCTCTACCATCCAGCCCAAGTAGTTGGACGGGAGGGGGGGAGGGGTAGCTGCGAGACGGCCTATAGGCTTATGGACGTCCCTGGCGCCCGGGAGCTTGAGGAGTATCTGAGGCCTAATGTAGGGCTAAAATAGGCCTAGGAATATTTAAGTCTTTTTTCGGACTTTATAACATGAATAGTACACAATTCTACTAATTGCTTAGTACGTCAATCTTTGTACTATGGAGCATATAGTTACGAAAACTACTATCTAAACAGAAGGATGGGTTGGAATATATGGTAAGGCTTCAGACACTGTCAATACCTATGATCACAATATTATGGAAAGCAAATAAAACTTAATGGAGAAGTAGCATACATAATTCAGGCACAATAATCTCTACAATAATAATCACAATAATTACAAACATAATCAGTATTACATTGACAGTCATGAATGACTGTTATGTTATTGTCAGCCTTGAGAAGGAATAAACAACTACAAAACACAAACAAGTACACGTAAACTTGAACAAAAACAAATTAAAGTTTATTAATTAAAGAGCAAAAAACGAATTAAAGTAAAGAAACAAATAAAATCCGTCAAGAGAACACAAAGGGAAGAAAATATTTCATTACAACAATATGTAAAAAAAAAAAAAAATATCCAGATCCAAAATGCAATACAAGAGCCATCATGTCTGCCTCGCGGGCATCATGTCTGCCTCGCGGGCATCATGTCTGCCTCGCGGGCATCATGTCTGCCTCGCGGGAAGAACAACAACAATAAAGCCAGCCAATTTGCATATATGTATTCAAGGGATACATGTGTCTCTAGCTGGCCAGAGTCCTGCATGGGCACACTGGCCCAGAAGGGATACATGTGTCTCTAGCTGGCCAGAGTCCTGCATGGGCACACTGGCCCAGAAGGGATACATGTGTCTCTAGCTGGCCAGAGTCCTGCATGGGCACACTGGCCCAGAAGGGATACATGTGTCTCTAGCTGGCCAGAGTCCTGCATGGGCACACTGGCCCAGAAGGGATACATGTGTCTCTAGCTGGCCAGAGTCCTGCATGGGCACACTGGCCCAGAAGGGATACATGTGTCTCTAGCTGGCCAGAGTCCTGCATGGGCACACTGGCCCAGAAGGGATACATGTGTCTCTAGCTGGCCAGAGTCCTGCATGGGCACACTGGCCCAGAAGGGATACATGTGTCTCTAGCTAGCCAGAGTCCTGCATGGGCACACTGGCCCAGAAGGGATACATGTGTCTCTAGCTAGCCAGACTCCTGCATGGGCACACTGGCCCAGAAGGGATACATGTGTCTCTAGCTGGCCAGAGTCCTGCATGGGCACACTGGCCCAGAAGGGATACATGTGTCTCTAGCTAGCCAGAGTCCTGCATGGGCACACTGGCCCAGAAGGGATACATGTGTCTCTAGCTAGCCAGAGTCCTGCATGGGCACACTGGCCCAGAAGGGATACATGTGTCTCTAGCTGACCAGAGTCCTGCATGGGCACACTGGCCCAGAAGGGATACATGTGTCTCTAGCTGGCCAGAGTCCTGCATGGGCACACTGGCCCAGAAGGGATACATGTGTCTCTAGCTGGCCAGAGTCCTGCATGGGCACACTGGCCCAGAAGGGATACATGTGTCTCTAGCTGGCCAGAGTCCTGCATGGGCACACTGGCCCAGAAGGGATACATGTGTCTCTAGCTGGCCAGAGTCCTGCATGGGCACACTGGCCCAGAAGGGATACATGTGTCTCTAGCTGGCCAGAGTCCTGCATGGGCACACTGGCCCAGAAGGGATACATGTGTCTCTAGCTGGCCAGAGTCCTGCATGGGCACACTGGCCCAGAAGGGATACATGTGTCTCTAGCTGGCCAGAGTCCTGCATGGGCACACTGGCCCAGAAGGGATACATGTGTCTCTAGCTAGCCAGAGTACTGCATGGGCACACTGGCCCAGAAGGGATACATGTGTCTCTAGCTAGCCAGAGTCCTGCATGGGCACACTGGCCCAGAAGGGATACATGTGTCTCTAGCTGGCCAGAGTCCTGCATGGGCACACTGGCCCAGAAGGGATACATGTGTCTCTAGCTGGCCAGAGTCCTGCATGGGCACACTGGCCCAGAAGGGATACATGTGTCTCTAGCTGGCCAGAGTCCTGCATGGGCACACTGGCCCAGAAGGGATACATGTGTCTCTAGCTGGCCAGAGTCCTGCATGGGCACACTGGCCCAGAAGGGATACATGTGTCTCTAGCTGGCCAGAGTCCTGCATGGGCACACTGGCCCAGAAGGGATACATGTGTCTCTAGCTGGCCAGAGTCCTGCATGGGCACACTGGCCCAGAAGGGATACATGTGTCTCTAGCTGGCCAGAGTCCTGCATGGGCACACTGGCCCAGAAGGGATACATGTGTCTCTAGCTGGCCAGAGTCCTGCATGGGCACACTGGCCCAGAAGGGATACATGTGTCTCTAGCTAGCCAGAGTCCTGCATGGGCACACTGGCCCAGAAGGGATACATGTGTCTCTAGCTAGCCAGACTCCTGCATGGGCACACTGGCCCAGAAGGGATACATGTGTCTCTAGCTGGCCAGAGTCCTGCATGGGCACACTGGCCCAGAAGGGATACATGTGTCTCTAGCTAGCCAGAGTCCTGCATGGGCACACTGGCCCAGAAGGGATACATGTGTCTCTAGCTAGCCAGAGTCCTGCATGGGCACACTGGCCCAGAAGGGATACATGTGTCTCTAGCTGACCAGAGTCCTGCATGGGCACACTGGCCCAGAAGGGATACATGTGTCTCTAGCTGGCCAGAGTCCTGCATGGGCACACTGGCCCAGAAGGGATACATGTGTCTCTAGCTGGCCAGAGTCCTGCATGGGCACACTGGCCCAGAAGGGATACATGTGTCTCTAGCTGGCCAGAGTCCTGCATGGGCACACTGGCCCAGAAGGGATACATGTGTCTCTAGCTGGCCAGAGTCCTGCATGGGCACACTGGCCCAGAAGGGATACATGTGTCTCTAGCTGGCCAGAGTCCTGCATGGGCACACTGGCCCAGAAGGGATACATGTGTCTCTAGCTGGCCAGAGTCCTGCATGGGCACACTGGCCCAGAAGGGATACATGTGTCTCTAGCTGGC
>NW_025574081.1:0-75000 GCF_020424385.1 Procambarus clarkii | reverse complement strand
GTCAGCCAGTTCTGACCGTTTACATGGCCAGCCAGTTCTGACCGTTTACATGGCCAGCCAGTTCTGACCGTTTACATGGCCAGCCAGTTCTGACCGTTTACATGGCCAGTCAGTTTTGACCGTTTACATGGTCAGCCAGTTCTGACCGTTTACATGGCCAGCCAGTTCTGACCGTTTACATGGCCAGTCAGTTTTGACCGTTTACATGGTCAGCCAGTTCTGACCGTTTACATGGTCAGCCAGTTCTGACCGTTTACATGGTCAGCCAGTTCTGACCGTTTACATGGCCAGCCAGTTCTGACCGTTTACATGGCCAGCCAGTTCTGACCGTTTACATGGCCAGTCAGTTTTGACCGTTTACATGGTCAGCCAGTTCTGACCGTTTACATGGTCAGCCAGTTCTGACCGTTTACATGGTCAGCCAGTTCTGACCGTTTACATGGCCAGCCAGTTCTGACCGTTTACATGGTCAGCCAGTTCTGACCGTTTACATGGTCAGCCAGTTCTGACCGTTTACATGGCCAGCCAGTTCTGACCGTTTACATGGCCAGTCAGTTCTGACCGTTTACATGGCCAGTCAGTTCTGACCGTTTACATGGCCAGCCAGTTCTGACCGTTTACATGGCCAGTCAGTTCTGACCGTTTACATGGCCAGTCAGTTCTGACCGTTTACATGGCCAGTCAGTTCTGACCGTTTACATGGCCAGTCAGTTCTGACCGTTTACATGGCCAGTCAGTTCTGACCGTTTACATGGCCAGTCAGTTCTGACCCATATCATTACTCTTCACCTGAAAGATGCACATATCAACTTTACTGATAATCCTGTGGAAATATAGTGTAAAAAAAATATTTAGGTATGATTTTACCAAGACTGAGAGACTGAACTAGTGAACAATTCATAGCACATTTGAGACACTGCCTGGCGACCCGCCCCAGCCAACCATCCTCTCTAAATGAATCAATTTCCATGCCACCATAAGTTCCGGGACGAGAGCACTTCCTCATGTCCACCACTGGAACACGTCTGAACTTGTCAATATACCAAGAGGGGCGGTGACGCCTGTGTTATCGAACCAACACCTGACATTTCCTTCCCCTCTGCTTAAAGTGGAGTACCGGAGATACCTCGATGGCATCTTGGATTCGTAGATTCAAGATCTCGCGAGTGACTGTCCATCCGGAAAGCGTCCATCCACTTGGACTGGACGGTAGAGCAGCGGTCTTGCTTCTTGCAGGTCGGCGTACAATCCCCGACCGTCCAAGTGGTTAGGCACCGTTTCTTCGTCCATATATCCCAGCTCCTTGTCATATCTGAGCTCACCCTAGGCTTAGAGTCAGCTTGGAGTGTGGTGACGACTGTGTGTGTGGGGGGGGGGGACGACGTGTGGGAGACGACGTGTGGAGAGTATGGGAGAAGGGAGGGTGTGATCACAGCCGTAAGAGGCTAGAGATGGTCGTGAAACAAGTTCAACTGGGCAAAGTTTTGAAGGACTGTCTAGTAGGTGGAGGAGGGAGAGGCGGGGAGGGACGGGAGAGGACGACGGGGAGAGGGGTTAGGGTGGGAGACAAGGAGGAGAGGAGGAGAAGGAGGAAGGTGAGGTGAGGTAAGCGAGGGGAAGGGTTGGAGGGAGGAGAAATGTACATCAAATTGAATACGTGTATGGAGTGATGGCCGGGAAGAGGGAAGGAACGAGAGAGAGAGAGAGAGAGAGAGAGAGAGAGAGAGAGAGAGAGAGAGAGAGAGAGAGAGAGAGAGAGTATAGACACTAGGGCCCATTTGCAATAGTGCAGATGTTGCTAGGACAACATCAACTAACAAGCCAGGCATTGTGTATTTCTACATCAACTCATCTGAAGCCTCACCCCAAAAAATAATTTATTTAATGAGTTTAATACGAGCCAATTATTTACCAGTAGTCCTGTTACCTAGCAGTAAATAGGTACCTGGGAGTTAGACAGCTGCTACGGGCTGCTTCCTGGGATGTGTAACAAAAAGGAGGCCTGGTCGAAGACCGGGCCGTGGGGACACTAAGCCCCGAAATCATCTCAAGATAACCTCAAGATAGCCACACTGTAAAAATTACTTATACTATATTTTGCAATACTAAGTCACACCAATAACCTCAATATACCTACGCTGGCATTTCTTCAAGGCGTTTGTTTTTGCAATTAGATCATTTTCGTAGCCTTCATCTGTATTCTCTGCAGCTTGTCTTCAGGTTTTGAAGATAATGGAAGAGACTAAGATCTAGAAGCGATCCTTAAGGCATTCTGCTTCTTTCTTCATGTGCTGACGAGTCTCAAGTGCTACTCTCTGCGTTATGTTGGTTAAGTCTAGAAAGCTTTCCAGTTCTTAAGACTTAAATTAAGTCTTTCCACTTCTTTGAGCTTAGCCAGAGCTAAGAAATATTTTGGGTAAAAGTTTTTCTGAACATATAAATATAATATATTTTTTTGTAATTTTGAAGTTCCTGTAATTTTTTGTATTTAAGATTTATGTAACATCTTAAGAAAGATGCCTTTTGTAAGGAGAAGGATCCATTTTATCTCTCTTGATCCCATCCAAGTACTATATAGTCGTAATGGTTTGGCGCTTTCTCCTGATAGTTCCCTTCCCTCAACCCCCCCTCTCTGTCTCTCTCTCTCTCTTTCTCTCTGTCTCTGTCTCTCTCTCTCTCTCTCTCTCTCTCTCTGTCTCTCTCTCTCTCTCTCTCTGTCTCTCTCTCCCTCTCTCTCTCTCTCTCTCTCTCTCTCTCCAGTATAAGAGTACCACAACATCCTGTTGGAGAGTGAATGGCCGAGTCGTTGCTTTAACTAAGCTACAAGGTGGAGCCCAGGAGCTAACACTGGACCAGCAAGGCCATACAGTTAGGTGGAGAGTAAGTGCCGGAGCGAAACTGTGAAGGAGAGTTAAGAGGCTCCAAGGAGACGACCTTGAGCCAGCGGGTCAATGAGGTCAAGGGCTGGCTATAATCCCCGCGTCTCGTGGGGCCTAAGTACCGTCTTCGACCCCACCGCTTTCTTACGGGCTAGTCATGCCCGTGCCATCTCTTGGCTGGCTTAATCTTTATCAATCACCGCTTCCCTTCCCAAGCATGAGCACACAGTCTGGCCCCAGAGCTACAGTCCGCACCTACCAGATGTTCAGGGAACTATGAGGAGAAAGCGCCAAGACATTACGACTATATAGCACTGGGAAAGGGTCAGGATAAGCATTTGGGATGGGACGGGGGGAAGGAATGGTGCCCAACCACTTGGTGGACGGTCGGGGATTGAACACCGACCTGCATGACGCGAGACAGTCGCTCTACCGTCCGGCCCCCCAAAGCAAACTAAAACTTTGCATCACTGCAGCAGAGAAGAAACAGGGGAAGGTAAAGTTTATTATCAGCAGAGATGGTTAGACCAGTACGATTATAGAGCACTTGGAAGGGATATGAGGACAAGGAGCTGGGATAGGACGGAGGGAAGGAACGGTTCATTTCTGGAGCAAATAGTCCGGTATTCCTCCCATATACAGAAGCTCAAGATTGATTCATTGCAAGACGAAGGAAGGAGTGGGAACCGGTTATTGTTCGCCAGTGTTGTCCCCCCAGTAACTGTAGACCTGATGATGACCTGGGGAAAATTAATGGAAGTTAGAGTATAAAGTGAGGAAGCAGTTTGAGGATGTAGATGTGGTGCAGGTGGTAAGGCCGCACTCGCTCTCTGCAAGGATGCTAAATAATCGAGCCGAGGCGCAGCAAACATCTCCCAATAATACTTCCATTACTGAAGAGACAGAACTGCCAGATAACTCCAAGACTGCTCATGTCACCCCCAAATATAAGACGATAAACAAAAGCTAATACGCTACAAGCATGTATCCTTGATCTGTATTTCCTGTAAGCTCTAAGAACAAATAATTAAAATATTAGCGGAACACGTACAATCGACAAATTTAGTGAAAACCTCAAGAAGGTTGAACAGAAAGGAAAATGACAAAAATTGGCTAGAGTGCCTTGACAAAATGCCAATGATCACAAAAGGAAGATAATAATGGGATGACTGCATCTTACAGGACTGCCATACTGCCTTCGACAGAGCCCAACGCCGGAGTCAAATAAACACACTTTAGACAAACACGGAGGGACTGGAAGGTGAGCTGGGTGAGAGAATACCTCTCTACCATAACGAAGAGTTGCAGTGAGTTTGGAGAAACAAGAATGGAGGGAAGAAGCAAGGTTGAGTGCCACATGTATCAGTAAGCGCACCCCCCCCCCCCCACACACACACCACACACACACTATTTCTGATCTATGTCATTGACATACCTGACAAAGTAAGGTGCAAAATCTGACCAGAGGAATCGCAACCCCTGGAAACACAAACCGAAACTGTCTCTATTTTCCGTTTGTTACAACTTGTAATAAAGTTGTTACATCTTGGCTTAACGTGTTTATGACGTATTAGAACGTCGTTACAACTTTCTATATTGGTTGTTATAACTGGTTAGGTGTTAAAACTTGTTCGAACGTTGTACCAACGTCGTAGTTTCGGTGTGTGTTTGGCGGGACATAACCGAAGAATGTTCCAGGAAAATCTGGGGCCAGATTTACGAAGCAGTTACGCAAGCACTTATGAACCTGTCCATTTTTTCTCAATATTTGGCGGCTTTGTTTACAATTATTAAACAGGTAAATAGCTTAGAAGCACCAGGAGGCTGTTTATAACAATAACAACAGTTGATTGGCAAGTTTTCATGCTTGCAAATTGTTTAATAAATGTAACGAAAGCCGCCAGAGATTAAGCAAAGACGTACACGTTCGTAAGTACTTGCGTAACTGCTTCGTGAATCTGGCCCCCTGGAGAGATAGTCTAAAACATGACTGCTCGATTTTAATCCAAATATATGCAATGTGATGATATTTTGGAGGGAGGTGAGGAGGCCACGCGGGGAGTACAAGACGATAATAAGACAAATACATAAAGGAACAGTATTTGTAAACATAACCCCAAGACTACTATCAGTGGAGCATCATTTCAGCATGGTATCAGCGGCGTATGCAAAGCTCCCTAACATTCGCTTAGCCTTCAGGGACCTGGACAGGAAAACTTTCAAGATAATATATATTACCAATGTCAGACCAATAATAAAATATGTATTCCCAGTGTGTGGAATGTCCAGCATATTGTAACACAAAAGAAAAACTAATACAAGTCCAAAAGTTGACTACAAGCCTAATCCCTGGACTTAACAAGTTTCAGTAACAAGAAAAGACCGAGTGAAATAGACCTCACCCAGCTCCGCTGGGAAAAGGAGAGCGTAAGAGTCGAGTTGACTATAAATAAGTTTCTTACTGACAAACTGGACTATACAGAAATGTTTGAGCAAGGGGACAGGACGACAGGACATGGCTGGAAACTACAAACTTAGATGATCCACTTATTCAGTGTAAGATATAGTTATCCAGGGAAGTCAGTTGAAACAGGTGGCATTTGAGGCTAACTAGATACTATATATGGTTGCAGGAGCAGATATGACAAGAAGCAAGGAGGATCGGAAGCCACTGCAGTAGTCGAAAGGCTATTAAAAACACAGGGCCCAATCATGAGAAAAGAATGAAGTTTCAAGGAGATGGATATCCCAGGCTGTGAAGGGTTTACGGTTAGGCTACGTAACAGGCACCATGACGATGGGAGGACCTAGAGTAGTAGTAGCGGTGATATATAACCCTCCACCAAATGACAGAAGACCCAGGCAAGAGTATGACAGACACAACATGGCAGTTAATAACATAATTGAGAAGGCAGCCTCTCCTTCCTAAAGAAATCGATCCCATCTGCTCATCATGAGGGACTTCAATCACGGAAGGATAGACTGGGAGAACAAGAAACCGCACGGAGGAGAGTATACATGGAGAGGCAAACTAGTGGAGGTGGCGACAAGAAACTTTCTAAGCCAACTTGTCAGGGAACCCACTAGGATGAGGGGAAACAATGAACCAGCGAGACTCGACCTAATCTTCACTCTGTATGACTCCGACATAAGGGAAATTGACTTCGAGACCCCCGTAGAAATGAGCGATCACAGTGTACTGGCGTTTGAGTATCTGGTCGAAGAAGGGCTAAAGTACTCGAGAAAGGGAACTGAAAGCAAAAGGCTAGCATTCCGTAAGGGAAATTACGAGGAGATAAGAAAATTCCTAACGGATATAACATGGGAATCAGAGCTAAGGGAAAAAACGGCCCAAGACATGATGGAATACATCACGCAGAAGTGTAAGGAGGCAGCAGAAAAGTTTATCCCGGCCCAAAAGGTAAAAAATAAAATGCAGGTGAGAAACCCATGGTTTAATCAGAGATGTAAGCTAGCTAAGCAACAAAGTAAAAGAGCATGGAGAAACTATAGAAATAACAGGACACCTGAGAGCAGAGAAGGTTACCAGAGAGCCAGGAATGAATACGTCAGAGTGAGAAGAGAGGCAGAAGGGCAATATGAAAACGGCATAGCAAGCAAGGCTAAGACTCAACCCAAATTGCTGCACAGCCACATCAGGAGAAAGACAACAGTGAAGGAACAGGTAATGAAACTGAGGATAGGGGCAGACAGATTAATTACAAACGACAAAGAAGTGTGTGAAGAACTCAATATGAAATTCCAGGAAGTCTTCACATTAGAGCAAGGAGAAGTTCCAGAGATAAGAGAAGGAATGGTTAACCAGGCACCACTAGAGGAATTTGAGATTACCAGTGGAGATGTAAGGAAGCTTTTGCTAAAGTTGGATGTGACAAAGGCTATAGGCCCAGATGGAATATCACCATGGATACTAAAGAAAGGAGCAAAAGCACTGTGCCTGCCACTCTCCTTGGAGTATAACAAATCACTTGTGAACTGCCAAAAATTTGGAAGGCGGCAAACGTAGTCCCGAAATACAGGAAGGGGGATAGACAGAAGGCACTGCACTACAGGCCAGTGTCCCTAACTTGCATACCATGCAAGCTGATGGAGAAGAGTGTGCGAAAAAGCTAGTCGAACATCTGGAGCGAAGGAACTTTGAGCCACAACACCAACATGGTTTCAGGGATGGCAAGTCATGCCTCACAGGATTAATTGAATTCTACGATCAGACAACAAGAATCAGACAAGAAAGAGAGGGGTGGGCAGACTGCATATTTTTGAATTGCCAGAAAGCCTTTGACACAGTACCACACCAGAGAGTAGTGCCTCTCTGAGGGAGAGAGGGGGCCTCGTAGCCTGGTGAGGGGGCCTCGTAGCCTGGTGGATAGCGCGCAGGACTCGTAATTCTGTGGCGCGGGTTCGATTCCCGCACGAGGCAGAAACAAATGGGCAAAGTTTCTTTCACCCTAAATGCCCCTGTTACCTAGCAGTAAATAGGTACCTGGGAGTTAGTCAGCTGTCACGGGCTGCTTCCTGGGGGTGGAGGCCTGGTCGAGGACCGGGCCGCGGGGACACTAAAGCCCCGAAATCATTTCAAGATAACCTCAAGAAGTGCGAAAGCTGGAAATGCAGGCAGGAGTGAAAGGGAAGGTACTCCATTGGATAAGGGTCTTAGATTGGCGAGACGTCACTAGTGGGGTCCCGCAGGGGTCAGTCCTTGGACCCATACTGTTTCTTATATATGTATATGATCTTCCAGATGGTATAGAATCATTCCTCTCATTGTTTGCTGATGATGCAAAAATTATGTGGAAGATAAAGACGGAGGAAGACAGCATGAGACTACAAGATGATCTAGACAGACTGCATGAATGGTCCAACAAATGGCTACTAAAGTTCAACCCGACTAAATGTAAGGTAATGAAATTAGGCAGTGGAAAATGGCCAGACACAGGATACAGAATAGGAGATGAAGTCCTTCGTGAAACGGACAGAGAGAAAGATCTAGGAGTTGATATCACACCAAACCTGTCTCCTGAAGCCCACATCAAAAAAATAACATCTGCGGCGTATGCGAGGCTGGCTAACATCAGAACTGCCTTTGGGAACCTGTGTAAGGAATCATTCAGAACCTTGTATACCACATATGTAAGACCAATCCTGGAGGATGCGTCACCAGCATGGAGCCCGTACATTGTCAAGCACAAGACGAAGCTTGAAAAAGTTCAGAGATATACCACTAAGCTAGTCCCAGAACTAAAAGGCATGAGTTACGAAGAAAGGTTGAGAGAAATGCACCTCACGACACTAGAAGACAGAAGAGTAAGGGGAGACATGATCACAACCTACAAAATTCTCAAAGGAATTGACAGGGTAGATAAAGATAAACTGTTTAACACGGGGGGGGGGGGTACGCGAACAAGGGGACACAAGGGGAAACTGAGTACCTTAATGAGCCACAGGGACGTTAGAAAAAACTTTTTCAGTGTCAGAGTAGTTAACGGATGGAATGCATTGGGCAGTGATGCGGTGGAGGCAGACTCCATACACAGTTTCAAATGTAGATATGATAGAGCCCAATAGGCTCAGGAACCTGTAAACCAGTTGATTGACAGTTGAGAGGCAGGACCAAAGAGCCAGAGCTCAACCACCCAAGCACAATTAGGTGAGTACACACACACACACACACACACACACACACACACACACACACACACACACACACACACACACACACATACACACACACACACACAACCCTGTGAGGTCCTGCCTCACAGGGTTACTTGAATTCTACGACCAGGCAACACAAATAAGGCAAGAAAGAGAAGGGTGGGCAGACTGCATATTTTTTGGATTGTCAGAAAGCCTTTGATACAGTGCCACACAAGAGGCTAGTGCGAATGTTGGAGATGCAGGCTGGAGTGAAAGGGAAGGTACTTCGGTGGATAGAGGAGTACCTAAGCAACAGGAGTCAACGAGTCTGTGTGAGGGGTGAGGTCTCAGATTGGCGAGACATTACAAGTGGAGTCCCGCAGGGGTCAGTCCTTGGACCTATACTGTTTCTGGTATATGTAAATGATCTCCCAGAGGGTATAGATTCGTTCCTCTCAATGTTTGCCGACGATGCAAAAATTATGAGGAGGATTGAAACAGAGGATGATAGTAGGAGGCTACAAGATGACCTAGATAGACTGAGTGAATGGTCCAACAAATGGCTGTTGAAGTTCAACCCGAGTAAATGCAAAGTAATGAAACTAGGCAGTGGAAACATTAGGCCAGACACAGGATACAGAATAGGAGATGAAGTACTTAATGAAACAGACAGAGAGAAAGATCTAGGAGTTGATATCACACCAAACCTGTCTCCTGAAGCCCACATAAAGAGAATAACGTCTGCGGCATATGCGAAACTGGCTAACATCAGAACGGCGTTCAGGAACCTGTGGAAGGAATCATTCAGAATCTTGTACACCACATATGTAAGACCAATCCTGGAGTATGCGGCCCCAGCATGGAGCCCGTATCTTGTCAAGCACAAGACGAAGCTGGAAAAAGTCCAAAGGTATGCTACTAGACTAGTGCCAGAACTAAGAGGCATGAGTTATGAGGAAAGGCTGCGGGAAATGCACCTTACGACACTGGAAGACAGAAGAGTAAGGGGGGACATGATCACAACCTACAAAATCCTCAGGGGAATCGACCGGGTAAACAAGGATGAACTATTCAACACTGGAGGGATGCGAACAAGGGGACACAGGTGCAAGCTGAGTACCCTAATGAGCCACAGAGACATTAGAAAGAACTTTTTCAGTGTCAGAGTAGTTAGAAAATGGAATGCACTAGGAAGTGATGTGGTGGAGGCTGACTCCATACACAGTTTCAAATGTAGATATGATAGAGCCCAGTAGGCTCAGGAATCTGTACACCAGTTGATTGACAGTTGAGAGGCGGGACCAAAGTGCCAAAGCTCAACCCCCGCAAGCACAATTAGGTGAGTACAATTAGGTGAGTACACACACACACACACACACACACACACACACACACACACACACACACACACACACACACACACACACACACACACACACACACACACACACACACACACACACACATATAGGTGAGTACACACACACACACACACATTCCCAAGTTGCAGTGCCGTACCAACTGTGTAACTCCCAGGTACTTATTTACTGCTAGGTGATCAGATGCATCAGGTAAAAGAAATTCTGCCTATTTGTTTCTGCTTCGGCCGGGAATCGAACCCGAATCCCTAAGACTACGAACCCCGAACGTTCCCCGCTCGGCCGTGAGGACCCTTTAACGAATAAGGGTTGGTTGATATTCCGTCTATCATATTTATGTATAAGAAAATATACGTATAAGTATCGTATATACGTATACGTATAAATATACGTTAATTTACGTATAAGTATCATATACATATACATAGAAGTAAATATGAGACAATATCAAACCATTATTTGGGAGTTGTGAGCATGTTGTTGTTGTTTTAGATTTAGCTGCTCAGAACGAAGTGTCCATGTAGCACGGACTATGGTGAGCCCGTAAGGGAGAGTTGTGAGGAGGTTTACATATGACTATGGGTAATATTTGGCCTGTAGGCCTGTAGGTATTGTGGCACGTACCTGCAGGAGCGGCTCTTTCTCTTGGTCCTCTGTGTGAACCATCTGGGACGCGGCCCTGCAGTCCACCTTTATACACCAGCTGCCTCCAACTGTATCTGGGCCAGGCCTTGAGATACCACTCTTTCCCGTAGAGCACCAGCCGGCCATAGAACACCAGCTGGTCGTAGAGCACCAGCTGGTCGTAGAACACCAGCTGGTCGTAGAGCACCAGCTGGTCGTAGAGCACCAGCTGGCCGTAGAGCACCAGCTGGCCGTAGAGCACCAGCTGGCCGTAGAGCACCAGCTGGCCGCAGAACACGTGATAGTGGTAGGGCTCAGCGTACACTACACTCAATAACTACTTGAACCACTGATCTTGTGATAACTGAGTCACTGTTCAGTCAATTCTCGTCAACACATCACATATATATATATTACAGCAACACTTTCATAACAGCGTTGTTTTCCATGGTCTTACACACACAAACAGCAAAGCTGTTTCAAAAGAGGTATACCAAATTTCCTTCTCCACCCCCACGTAAGAGCCTACTTTGGGTACTGCTGATTTGTTATGTACACATTCTCTATGTTCCTGAAACCACAAACATTCACATTACTTGTGGAAAGTCTGCAAGGCGACGCTGGCCCCACAAGTCTATTTACAAGCAGAAACAAATTTTTATCCACCCCGGCCCACTCATTACAAGTCATACCTGGCAATTCTCTGAAGTCGACTTATAAGAACTGGCCTCAAGGAACACGTTTCAGGAGAGTTAGCATGTGGTGGGCTAACTTTGGCCAAAACGAATATCTAATATTAAGATTGTAATTGATTACAACAGAAATATAATTAAAAAGAAAAAAAATCCATTAACAGGATATCTTTGAAGTGAGAGAAAGTAGGAAGAGAGGACTTAAATGTAAGCCAGAAACGCAAATGAGCCGAAGGGAATACTTGTACCTTATGCAAGTAGAATGTAACGAGAAGAAGAAGCTGTGGAAGCCACCTCCATCCACTAGTTGAGGGTCAATTTCAACAAAGAATGTGAATGTCAGAGTAGTTCAAGTGTAACACAACAGGTAGACCAGGGCAAGTAACCAGGCATAAAGGGCTAATCCTCACTCATTTGTAGTCACAGATAGGTAAGGATCCATCACGCTCTCTCTCTCTCTCTCTCTCTCTCTCTCTCTCTCTCTCTCTCTCTCTCTCTCTCTCTCTCTCTCTCTCTCTCTCTCTCTCTCTCTCTCTTTACTCTGCCTTCCCACACACAATAACTTTCCGGAGGCCTTCGTGGCCCTGGACATTCTCCTACAGCAGTGTCCCCCAAATCCCAGGAGGGGTCTGGAATGGGGGCGCCGCTCCCGGCCTGTCCTCCTCTCTCGGCTTCACCATTTTCCCACGTATATTTCCTCGTTTTCTAAATCTCTTTCTGATCAGCAGATATATCTTCCACCCGCGGACACCTTCCCTCCCCACAACCATCTCCGTGTCTGCACCTTAATCCCTTCTTCCCTCCCTATCCCTACCTCCCTTTCCCACCTCCCTTCCCCTCTCTACCTCTCTTTTTCCTTCGCACCTTACCTCCCTTCTCTCCCTTTCTACTTCGATTCCGTTTCTCACTCCTCCTCGTATCCTGTGCCACTTCCCCTTCAACTTGTGGTCAGTCACTCCTCAACGTGTCTTAAACCGTTTTCTTTGCTGTACTTCAGTGTTCTACTTTATTTTCCGTGTCTATATTTCCCTAATGCATTGTCTGTCTGTCTGTCTCTCTCTCTCTCTCTCTCTCTCTCTCTCTCTCTCTCTCTCTCTCTCTCTCTCTCTCTCTCTTTCAAAATTGTCTGGATTTTCATCACGAAGACATAAGAGGAAAGACACACTTCCGCCGCCAGCGCATCACCTGATCATAGGATAGTTGGACGAAGGGGAGAATTAGTTTTCCTCTTCCCCCCATCCACTCCCCTTCTCCCTTCACCTCCCCCTCCCGACCTGGCCCAGGACACGGGCACTGTGGTGACGAGAAAGGGCCGAGCAACTGTGGAATTATCACGACTAATGAAATGGAGGGGGGGGTGATGTTTGAGGTTTGGGGGGTGACTGAGGCATAAATTACAGCAAGATGAATTATGTCAGGAGGAGGCAGGGCAGCGGCAGGTTGGGCAGAGAAAGGAGGGCAGGGCAGGGGACGAAGGGAAGGGTGAGGTGGGGTAGTGCAGGCAGGGCAGGCATATATATATATATATATATATATATATATATATATATATATATATATATATATATATATATATATATATATATATATATCCAACAGTCCAGTGGGTGTCCAACAGGGTGACCCCCTTGCTCCTCTCCTTTTCTGCTTAGTCATCAAACAAGTCACAGTGGTCCTGTCCAGCGAGCTTAACATCTGGTTCTTGGATGATGGTACCCTAGCTGGTTCCCAAGACTCCCTCCTGGAGGACATCAGAAAAATCCAGGAGCAAGGTGCAGTTTTAGGCCTCACCCTGAACCCTTCTAAATGTGAAATAATATGTTCCAACCAGGGCATCGTAGAGAGAATAGAGGGTCTTCTGCCAAATATCCATAAAACTAAACCTGAAGACAGCACACACTCCTAGGAGCTCCCCTGGGGTTGAAAGCCATCGATGAGGTCCTTGATAAGAAAATCGCCGACCTTAAGAGGATGGATGGGAGGATTGAGGATATTGATGCTCATGATGCACTCTACCTCATCACCAGATGTCTGTCCCTTCCCAGGTTAACCTACTTTCTGAGGTGTTCACCATCTTACAGTAGCCAAAAACTAAGTGAGTATGACCGGTTACTGAAATCAATGCTAGAAAAAGCCCTTAACCTCTCTCTCGATGACCTACAGTGGAAACAAGCCTCTCTTCCCGTAAGACTGGGGGGCCTCGGAGTTCGAACAGCAACGCAAATCGCTGTTCCAGCCTTCCTGTCCTCCTTATCAGCATCCAACGACCTTGTGAAGGAAATTCTACCTGCCCACTTACATCAGCTGGCAGGTGTACATGATCCCAATTTTACACGCTGTGCCACAGAGTGGGGCCTCTCGTGCAGGCCCATCACCTCAACCACCATCCCCAAAAGCCCACAAGCAATCCAGCTGGGATGGTCCCATTGTAGACCAAGTTGCTGCAGAGTGCCTGGGTGCTGCAACAACACAACACGACATTGCTCGCCTCACAGCAGTAGCAGCACCACATGCAGGGGATTTCCTGTTAGCAACCCCAATGTCGGCAACTGGCACGCGTCTCATACCACACGCCCTCCGAATTGCTGTGGCCCTCCGCCTTGCTGCAACAATCCACACTAGATATAGGTGTATTTGCGGCGAGGTGGTGGCTGACAGGTACGGCCACCATGGCCTACTCTGCCAAAGCACAGGGGGATGGCACTCGAGGCACAGTGAAGTTAACGACATCATCAAGAGGAGCCTCACCACAGCTGGATGCCCAGCTGAAAGAGAGCCCCGTTACCTAACGCCCCGTAACTCTGATGCTCTTATTGGTCGCCCGGATGGTATCACAGTGAACCCCTGGAAGAATGGCAAGCAGTTGGTATGGGACTACACATGCGTATCAACCCTGGCTAACACCTACATTGATCTTAGTGTTGCACAACCAGGTGGCGCTGCCACCCACAGGGAAGCAGCCAAATCCCGTAAGTATAGAGAACTGGATCACCACTACAATTTTGTCCCCATTGCTTCTGAGACACTCGGCGCCTGGGGTAAAAGTGCTACCAGTTTTTTGAAGGAACTGGGTTCTAGGCTCATTGAAACAACAAGGGACCCGAGAGCTGCAAGCTTTCTTTTCCAGCGCCTCAGTGTGGCGATACAGAGGGGAAATGCGCACTGCATCCAGGGTTCCTGCCCGCCATCTGAGGAGCTGGAGGAGCTCGACAACCTATGATAACCATCTTTGTAACCCATATGTAACTCCTTTTTTGTAACAAAGTTCAAATAAAGTAAATATATATGTGTACATACAAAAGAATGGGGGTGGTAGGAGAAGATAATATTAGTGTTCAGTGAGAAACCACAAGGTCTCCTCTGAATACTTTTTATTTTCTTCTCCGAGGCTATGGGTCCCCACATTGGCACCAGAGGTGGTACCCTCACAAAAAAAAAAGAAAAAAAAAAATATATATAATTATATATATATATATATATATATATATATATATATATATATATATATATATATATATATATATATATATATATATATATATATATATTACCCTTACTAACATAGAGGTTTACGGGGTCACCATAGCCCGTGCTACATGGACACTTCGTTCTGAGAAGCTAAATCTAAAACAAGAACATAGGGAGCCGGTCGGCCGAGCGGACAGCACGTTGGACTTGTGATCCTGTGGTCCTGGGTTCGAACCCAGGCGCCGGCGAGAAAAAATGGGCAGAGTTTCTTTCACCCTATGCCCCTATTACCTAGCAGTAAAATAGGCACCTGGGTGTTAGTCAGCTGTCACGGGCTGCTTCCTGGGGGTGGAGGCCTGGTCGAGGACCGGGCCGCGGGGACACTAAAAAAGCCCCGAAATCATCTCAAGATAACCTCAAGATAGTGCCAGTAGCCTACCGCCCTTAGACAACCACCACACGTGTCAAACATTCATACACTACTTATTTAATACCGTCACCAGTAACACAGTCAGCTAGCCAAAGGCATATTTAAAAGATTTAATGAGGGTATTATTATGCTATATTCTGTAGTGCAAGACACGCTCTGAATAATTATAGGTTTAAAACACACACAAACACAAACACACGTGCAATATTATGACTTGCAACGTATTCTTTATACAATAAACAAATTTATGTAAATTTCATGTTGGCGACCGTATGGACATAGCTGATTTTAAAACTCTTATTGTGATCTGTTCCAACGGTATGGCAACATAGGCAACAACAAACTTTCTAAGCCAGCACATCAAGGATCCAACAAGAATGAGAGGAGAGGATGAACCAGCAATGCTTGATCTGATATTTACCCTAAATGAGTGGGATATAAGGGAAGTTAAGATAGAAGCCCCCTTGGGAATGAGTGATCACAGTGTATTGAACTTTGAGTACCTGGTAGAGCTAGGAATTATCCCCCCCCCAAAAAAGAACTAGGAAACAAAAGGCTGGCATACCGAAAGGGAAATTATGAGGAGATGAGAAGCTTCCTAAGGGAAATACCTTGGGACACAGACCTCAGAGCTAAGTCTGTACAAGATATGATGGACTATGTCACCCAAAAGTGTCAGGAGGCAGTAAGCAGATACATCCTGGCCCAAAAGGAAAAATCCGAGAAGCAAAAGAAGAATCCATGGTATAATAGGGCATGTATGGAAGCAAAGGTACTGAACAAAAGGGCGTGGAGGAACTTCCGGAATAACAGAACACCAGAAAGCAGAGAGAGATACCAGAGAACCAGGAATGAGTATGTCAGGGTGAGAAGAGAAGCAGAGAAAAGTTATGAAAATGATATAGCAAACAAAGCCAAGACCGAACCAAAGCTACTCCACAGTCATATCAGAAGGAAAACAACAGTGAAAGAACAGGTAGTGAAACTTAGAACAGGCGAGGACAGGTATACAGAGAATGACAAAGAGGTGTGTGATGAACTCAACAAGAGGTTCCAAGAGGTCTGCTAGGAGAAAGGGAAGTAAACCAGGCGGCCTTGGAAGAGTTTGAAATTACGAGAGAGGGGGTCAAGAGACACCTGCTGGATCTGGATGTTAGAAAGGCTGTTGGTCCAGACGGGATCTCGCCATGGGTACTGAAAGAGTGTGCAGAGGCACTTTGCTTGCCACTCTCCATAGTGTATAGTAGGTCACTGGAGACGGGAGACCTACCAGAAATATGGAAGACGGCGAATGTGGTCCCAATATACAAAAAGGGCGACAGGCAAGAGGCACTGAACTACAGGCCAGTGTCCTTGACTTGTATACCATGCAAGGTGATGGAGAAGATCGTGAGAAAAAACCTGGTAACACATCTGGAGAGAAGGGACTTCGTGACAAATCGACAACATGGGTTCAGGGAGGGTAAATCTTGCCTGACAGGCTTAATAGAATTCTATGACCAGGTAACACAGATTAAGCAAGAAAGAGAGGGCTGGGCGGACTGCATTTTCTTGGATTGTCGGAAAGCCTTTGACACAGTACCGCATAAGAGGCTGGTACATAAGCTGGAGAGACAGGCAGGTGTAGCTGGTAAGGTGCTCCAGTGGATAAGGGAGTACCTAAGCAATAGGAAGCAGAGAGTTACGGTAAGGGGTGAGACCTCCGATTGGCGTGAAGTCACCAGTGGAGTCCCACAGGGCTCTGTACTCGGTCCTATCTTGTTTCTGATATATGTAAATGATCTCCCGGAGGGTATAGATTCATTTCTCTCAATGTTTGCGAACGATGCCAAAATTATGAGAAGGATTAAGACAGAAGAGGACTGTTTGAGGCTTCAAGAAGACCTAGACAAACTGCAGGAATGGTCGAACAAGTGGTTGTTAGAGTTTAACCCAACCAAATGTAATATAATGAAGATAGGTGCAGGGAGCAGGAGGCCAAATACAAGGTATTATCTGTTTGAGGAAATTCTTCAGGAGTCAAAGAAAGAAAAAGACTTGGGAGTTGATATCACGCCAGACCTGTCTCCTGCAGCACATATCAAGAGGATAACATCAGCGGCATATGCCAGGCTGGCCAACATACGAACGGCATTCAGAAATTTGTGTAAAGAATCATTCAGAACTTTGTATACCACATATGTCAGGCCAATCCTGGAGTATGCAGCCCCAGCATGGAGTCCATATCTAGTCAAGGATAAGACTAAACTGGAAAAGGTTCAAAGATTTGCCACCAGACTAGTACCCGAGCTGAGAGGTATGAGCTACGAGGAGAGACTACGGGAATAATTTAACCTCACTTCGCTGGAAGACAGAAGAGTTAGGGGGGACATGATCACCACATTCAAGATTCTCAAGGGAATTGATAGGGTAGATAAAGACAGGCTATTTAACACAAGGGGCACACGCACAAGGGGACACAGGTGGAAACTGAGCGCCCAAATGACCCACAGAGATATTAGAAAGAACTTTTTTAGTGTCCGAGTGGTTGACAAATGGAATGCATTAGGAAGTGATGTGGTGGATGCTGACTCCATACACAGTTTCAAGTGTAGATATGATAGAGCCCAATAGGCTCAGGAATCTGTACACCTGTTGATTGACGGTTGAGAGGCGGGACCAAAGAGCCAGAGCTCAACCCCCGCAAGCACAACTAGGTGACAACTAGGTGAGTACACACACACACACACACACACACACACACACAAGCATAAGACTAAAATGGAAAAGGTTCAAAGGTTTGCCACCAGACTAGTACCCGAGTTGAGAGGTATGAGCTACGAGGAGAGACGTCGAGAATTAAACCTCACTTCGTTGGAAGACAGAAGAGTTAGGGGGGACATGATCACCACATTCAAGATCCTCAAAGGAATTGACAGGGTTGATAAAGACAGGCTATTTAACACAAGGGGCACATGCACAAGGGGACACAGGTGGAAACTGAGCGCCCAAATGAGCCACAGAGATATTAGAAAGAACTTTTTTAGTGTCAGAGTGGTTGACAAATGGAATGCATTAGGAAGTGATGTGGTGGAGGCTGACTCCATACACAGTTTCAAGTGTAGATATGATAGAGCCCAATAGGCTCAGGAACCTGTACACCTGTTGATTGACAGTTGAGAGGCGGGACCAAAGAGCCAGAGCTCAACCCCCGCAAGCACAACTAGGTGACAACTAGGTGAGTACACACACACACACACACACACACACACACACACACACACACACACACACACACACACACACAAACACACACACACACACACAAACACACACACACACAAGGGGATTACATCACGTGCGTGATGGATTACATCACGCAGAAGTGCAAGGACGCAGCAAACAAGTTTGTCCCAGTCCAAAAGGAAAACAGAGAAATGAAGATGAGAAACCCATGGTTTAATCAAAGATGTAGGCTAGCTAAGCAGCAAAGTAAAAGGGCATGGAGAAACTATAGGAATAACAGGACACTGGAGAGCAGAGAAAGATACCAGAATGCCAGGAATGAATATGTCAGGATGAGAAGAGAGGCAGAAAGACAATACGAAAATGACATCGTAAGCAAGGCAAAGACTCAGCCTAAATTGTTGCATAGCCACATTAGGAGAAAAACATCAGTAAAGGAACAGGTTATGAGATTAAGGATAGGGGCGGAAGGATTCACTACAAATGACAAGGAAGTGTGTGAGGAATTGAATAAGAAATTCCAGGAGGTCTTCACCTTAGAGCAAGGAGAAATTCCAGAGGTAAGTGAGGGAATAGCTAACCAGGAACCACTGGAAGAGTTTGAGATTACCAGTGGGGAAGTAAGGAAGTGTTTACTAGAGTTGGACGTGACGAAGGCTGTAGGCCCAGATGGAATCTCCCCTTGGGTTCTAAAGGAAGGAGCAAGAGAACTGAGCCTACCACTCTCCATAGTGTATAACAAATCACTGGCAACAGGGGAACTGCCAGATATTTGGAAAGCAGCTAACGTAGTCCCGATATACAAGAAAGGGGATAGACAGGAGGCACTGAACTACAGGCCAGTGTCCCTAACCTGAATACCATGCAAGCTGATGGAGAAGATTGTGCGAAAAAAACTAGTGGAGCATCTGGAGCGAAGGAACTTTGTAACACAGCATCAACATGGGTTCAGGGATGGCAGGTCCTGCCTCACAGGGTTACTTGAATTCTACGACCAGGCAACAAAAATAAGGCAAGAAAGAGAAGGGTGGGCAGACTGCATATTTTTGGATTGTCAGAAAGCCTTTGATACAGTGCCACACAAGAGGCTAGTGCGAAAGTTGGAGATGCAGGCTGGAGTGAGAGGGAAGGTACTCCGGTGGATAGAGGAGTACCTAAGCAACAGGAGACAACGAGTCTGTGTGAGGGGTGAGGTCTCAGATTGGCGAGACGTCACAAGTGGAGTCCCGCAGGGGTCAGTCCTTGGACCTATACTGTTTCTGGTATATGTAAATGATCTCCCAGAGGGTATAGATTCGTTCCTCTCAATGTTTGCCGACGATGCAAAAATTATGAGGAGGATTGAAACAGAGGATGATAGTAGGAGGCTACAAGATGACCTGGATAGACTGAGTGAATGGTCCAACAAATGGCTGTTGAAGTTCAACCCGAGTAAATGCAAAGTAATGAAACTAGGCAGTGGAAACAGGAGGCCAGGCACAGGATACAGAATAGGAGATGAAGTACTTAATGAAACAGACAGAGAGAAAGATCTAGGAGTTGATATCACACCAAACCTGTCTCCTGAAGCCCACATAAAGAGAATAACGTCTGCGGCATATGCGAGGCTGGCTAACATCAGAACGGCGTTCAGGAACCTGTGTAAGGAATCATTCAGAATCTTGTACACCACATATGTAAGACCAATCCTGGAGTATGCGGCCCCAGCATGGAGCCCGTACCTTGTCAAGCACAAGACGAAGCTGGAAAAAGTCCAAAGGTATGCTACTAGACTAGTCCCAGAACTAAGAGGCATGAGTTATGAGGAAAGGCTGCGGGAAATGCACCTTACGACACTGGAAGACAGAAGAGTAAGGGGGGACATGATCACAACCTACAAAATCCTCAGGGGAATCGACCGGGTAAACAAGGATGAACTATTCAACACTGGTGGGACGCGAACAAGGGGACACAGGTGGAAGCTGAGTACCCAAATGAGCCACAGAGACGTTAGAAAGAACTTTTTCAGTGTCAGAGTAGTTAGTAAATGGAATGCACTAGGAAGTGATGTGGTGGAGGCTGACTCCATACACAGTTTCAAATGTAGATATGATAGAGCCCAATAGGCTCAGGAATCTGTACACCAGTTGACTGACGGTTGAGAGGCGGGACCAAAGAGCCAGAGCTCAACCCCCGCAAGCACAATTAGGTGAGTACAATTAGGTGAGTACACACACACACACAAACACACACACACAAACACACACACACAAACACACACACACACACACACACACACACACACACACACACACACACACACACACACACACACACACAGTTATAAAGCAGGGGAAATTAATGAAAGTATTAGTGAAAATGACACTGATTCAATTGCATTAACGGAAATCAAAATAAATGATATGATCTCTGATGCAATATTTCCAGGAGGTTATTCCAAGTAATAAGGAAAGAAAAAAAGCAAAGACGAAGAGGTGGTGTTGCACTCATAGTAAAGCGGAGTGGCAGTTTGAAGAACCAGAGAATCAGAACTGAAATGCATCCACAGACTCCATCACTGGGACTCCAACATTTCCAGCAGAAGGCAAAAGAATAGTGGTCCTGGTAATTTACAGCCCCCAAGCATACAAAAGACGACTCAGGCAGGAATATGATAGCAGGAATATGATGACAGCAAAGCAAGCATAGAGGCAGTGCAAAATGCAGCAACAGCGGCACACAGAATGAGAGATAAACTTCTATTTATGGCCGACCTAAATCATGGAGAGATGGTCTGAGAATCCAGAAATCTCCCCCATGGTGTGAAAGAACATGGGGACTGAAAGAGCTAAACCTGACGATGATAGAGGAGGAGAGAGAGGGAAGAGAGGACGAGAGAGAGAGGGCAGAGAGAGAGAGAGAGAGGGGAGAGAAGAGAGAAGGGAGAGAGGAGAGAGAGAGGGGGGGAGGAGACACGGGGGACGTTTAAAATACATCGGGGAAATGATTACAGCGAACACCAGTAGAACAAGGGGGACACAGATGGAAGTTTGAAACCCAAATGTGTCATAGAGATGTTTGAAAGTTTTCTCTTAGCGCAAGAATAGTGAGTAACATGGAATGACCTAAAGGAGCAGGTTATTGAGGCGAACTCAGTTCACAACTTTTAAAGCAGGTAGGATGGAGAAACAGGTCAGGAGTCATTGCAATAGACGACCAGCGGCTAGAAAAGTGGGGGTCCAAGAGCTAAAGTTCGATCCAACAGGAACAAATAGGTGTACACACACTAAATAAATCCAGAGAAGCCAATGGGCATGACCATGACATTTGGGTATCGATGTCCTAGAGGAACTTGGAAGGTGCCAAGAGGAACTTGGAAGGTGCCAAGAGGAACTTGGAAGGTGCCAAGAGGAACTTGGAAGGTGCCAAGAGGAACTTGGAAGGTGCCAAGAGGAACTTGGAAGGTGCCAAGAGGAACTAGGAAGGTGCCAAGAGGAACTTGGAAGGTGCCAAGAGGAACTTGGAAGGTGCCAAGAGGAACTTGGAAGGTGCCAAGAGGAACTTGGAAGGTGCCAAGAGGAACTTGGAAGGTGCCAAGAGGAACTTGGAAGGTGCCAAGAGGAACTTGGAAGGTGCCAAGAGGAACTTGGAAGGTGCCAAGAGGAACTAGGAAGGTGCCAAGAGGAACTTGGAAGGTGCCAAGAGGAACTTGGAAGGTGCCAAGAGGAACTTGGAAGGTGCCAAGAGGAACTTGGAAGGTGCCAAGAGAAACTTGGAAGGTGCCAAGAGAAACTA
The DNA here is from genome assembly GCF_020424385.1 of Procambarus clarkii. Taxonomy (NCBI): domain Eukaryota; kingdom Metazoa; phylum Arthropoda; class Malacostraca; order Decapoda; family Cambaridae; genus Procambarus; species Procambarus clarkii. Next base: position 52,871 of record NW_025574081.1, on the reverse strand, counting down.
GGAAGGTGCCAAGAGGAACTTGGAAGGTGCCAAGAGGAACTAGCAAGGTGCCAAGAGGAACTTGGAAGGTGCCAAGAGGAACTTGGAAGGTGCCAAGAGGAACTTGGAAGGTGCCAAGAGGAACTTGGAAGGTGCCAAGAGGAACTAGGAAGGTGCCAAGAGGAACTTGGAAGGTGCCAAGATAAACTAGGAAGGTGCCAAGAGGAACTTGGAAGGTGCCAAGATAAACTAGGAAGGTGCCAAGAGGAACTTGGAAGGTGCCAAGAGGAACTTGGAAGGTGCCAAGAGGAACTAGGAAGGTGCCAAGAGGAGCTTGGAAGGTGCCAAGATAAACTAGGAAGGTGCCAAGAGGAACTTAGAAGGTGCCAAGAGGAACTAGCAAGGTGCCAAGAGGAACTTGGAAGGTGCCAAGAGGAACTTGGAAGGTGCCAAGATAAACTAGGAAGGTGCCAAGAGGAACTTCGAAGGTGCCAAGAGGAACTAGGAAGGTGCCAAGAGGAACTTAGAAGGTGCCAAGAGGAACTAGCAAGGTGCCAAGAGGAACTAGGAAGGTGCCAAGAGGAACTAGCAAGGTGCCACTAGCAACACAACGGCACAAGATATACAGTTCCTCTCCCCTCTCCCCCTTAATGGCTTGGCGCTTTCTCCTGATAGTTACCCCCTCCCCCCCCCCACCCTTGTGCCAACATTTACATTGGCGCCGCAGAGCTGCAATTAAGCATTAAAGCACACCACAGCCAAATGTCTGGCGTTATTGCTGGCTGGCCATGTGTGTGTGTGTGTGTGTGTGTGTGTGTGTGTGTGTGTGTGTGTGTGTGTGTGTGTGTGTGTGTGTGTGTGTGTGTGTGTGTGTGTGTGTCTGTATTACAGTGTGGTGTATGTAGCGTGTGTGTGTGTGTGTGTGTGTGTGTACTCACCTAATTGTACTCACCTAATTGTGCTTACGGGGGTTGAGCTCTGGCTCTTTGGTCCCGCCTCTCAACCGTCAATCAACTGGTGTACAGATTCCTGAGCCTATTGGGCTCTATCATATCTACATTTGAAACTGTGTATGGAGTCAGCCTCCACCACATCACTTCCTAATGCATTCCATTTACTAACTACTCTGACACTGAAAAAGTTCTTTCTAACGTCTCTGTGGCTCATTTGGGTACTCAGCTTCCACCTGTGTCCCCTTGTTCGCGTCCCACCAGTGTTGAATAGTTCATCCTTGTTTACCCGGTCGATTCCCCTGAGGATTTTGTAGGTTGTGATCATGTCCCCCCTTACTCTTCTGTCTTCCAGTGTCGTAAGGTGCATTTCCCGCAGCCTTTCCTCATAACTCATGCCTCTTAGTTCTGGGACTAGTCTAGTAGCATACCTTTGGACTTTTTCCAGCTTCGTCTTGTGCTTGACAAGGTACGGGCTCCATGCTGGGGCCGCATACTCCAGGATTGGTCTTACATATGTGGTGTACAAGATTCTGAATGATTCCTTACACAGGTTCCTGAACGCCGTTCTGATGTTAGCCAGCCTCGCATATGCCGCAGACGTTATTCTCTTTATGTGGGCTTCAGGAGACAGGTTTGGTGTGATATCAACTCCTAGATCTTTCTCTCTGTCTGTTTCATTAAGTACTTCATCTCCTATTCTGTATCCTGTGCCTGGCCTCCTGTTTCCACTGCCTAGTTTCATTACTTTGCATTTACTCGGGTTGAACTTCAACAGCCATTTGTTGGACCATTCACTCAGTCTGTCTAGGTCATCTTGTAGCCTCCTACTATCATCCTCTGTTTCAATGTGTGTGTGTGTGTGTGTGTGTGTGTGTGTGTGTGTGTGTGTGTGTGTGTGTGTGTGTGTGTGTGTGTGTGTGTGTGTACTCACCTAGTTGTGTTTGCGGGGGTTGAGCTCTGGCTCTTTGGTCCCGCCTCTCAACCGTCAATCAACAGGTGTACAGATTCCTGAGCCTATTGGGCTCTATCATATCTACACTTGAAACTGAGTATGGAGTCAGCCTCCACCACATCACTTCCTAATGCATTCCATTTGTCAACTACTCCCCTTGTGTTAAATAGACTGTCTTTATCTACCCTATCAATTCCTTTCAGAATCTTGAATGTGGTGATCATGTCCCCCCTAACTCTTCTGTCTTCCAGCGAAGTGAGGTTTAATTCCCGTAGTCTCTCCTCGTAGCTCATACCTCTCAGCTCGGGTACTAGTCTGGTGGCAAACCTTTGAACCTTTTCCAGTTTAGTCTTATCCTTGACTAGATATGGAATCCATGCTGGGGCTGCATACTCCAGGATTGGCCTGACATATGTGGTATACAAAGTTCTGAATGATTCTTTACACAAGTTTCTGAATGCCGTTCGTATGTTGGCCAGCCTGGCATATGCCGCTGATGTTATCCGCTTGATATGTGTTGCAGGAGACAGGTCTGGCGTGATATCAACCCCCAAGTCTTTTTCCTTCTCTGACTCCTGAAGAATTTCCTCTCCCAGATGATACCTTGTATCTGGCCTCCTGCTCCCTACACCTATCTTCATTACATTACATTTGGTTGGGTTAAACTCTAACAACCATTTGTTCGACCATTCCTTCAGCTTGTCTAGGTCTTCTTGAAGCCTCAAACAGTCCTCTTCTGTTTTAATCCTTCTCATAATTTTAGCATCGTCCGCAAACATTGAGAGAAATGAATCGATACCCTCCGGGAGATCATTTACATATATCAGAAACAAGATAGGACCGAGTACAGAGCCCTGTGGGACTCCACTGGTGACTTCACGCCAATCGGAGGTCTCACCCCTCACCGTAACTCTCTGCTTCCTATTGCTTAGATACTCCCTTATCCACTGGAGCACCTTACCAGCTACACCTGCCTGTCTCTCCAGCTTATGTACCAGCCTCTTATGCGGTACTGTGTCAAAGGCTTTCCGACAATCCAAGAAAATGCAGTCCGCCCAGCCTTCTCTTTCTTGCTTAATCTTTGTCACCTGATCGTAAAATTCTATCAAGCCTGTAAGGCAAGATTTACCCTCCCTGAACCCATGTTGATGGGTTGTCACGAAGTCCCTTCTCTCCAGATGTGTTACCAGGTTTTTTCTCACGATCTTCTCCATCACCTTGCATGGTATGCAAGTTAGGGACACTGGCCTGTAGTTCAGTGCCTCCTGTCTCTCTCCCTTCTTGTATATCGGGACTACATTAACCGTGTGTGTATTCACTTACTTGTGTTCATCTAGTTGTGCTTGCGGGGGTTGAGCTCTGCTCTTTCGGCCCGCCTCTCAACTATCAATCAACTGTTTCTAACTACTGCTACTATTTTTTTCCCCACTCCACACACACACACCCCAGGAAGCAGCCCGTGACAGCTGACTAACTCTCAGGTACCTATTTACTGCTAGGTAATAGGGGCATTTAGGGTGAAAACAACTTTGCCTATTTGTTTCTGCCTGGTGCAGGAATCGAACCCGCGCCACAGAATTACGAGTCCTGCGCGCTATCCACCAGGCTACCAGGCCCCAGTGTGTGTAAGTGTGTGTGTGTGTGTGTGTGTGTGTGTGTGTGTGTGTGTGTGTGTGTGTGTGTGTGTGTGCGTGCGCCCGCACGCGGGGAAGGGGGGGGGGTTAAGGGTGCAAGGGGAGTGCGTGTGCATTTCATTGTATAAATCAAGAAATAGTTTAGTAAAGGTTAATGTTTGTAGCGGAGATTTTGCATATGTGTTAGGAATGTGATAAGGAACGAAAAAACAATTCAACACACACACACACACACACACACACACACACACACACACACACACACACACACACACACACACACACACACACACACACACACACACTTACACACACTGGGGCCTGGTAGCCTGGTGGATAGCGCGCAGGACTCGTAATTCTGTGGCGCGGGTTCGATTCCTGCACCAGGCAGAAACAAATGGGCAAAGTTTTTTTCACCCTAAATGCCCCTATTACCTAGCAGTAAATAGGTACCTGAGAGTTAGTCAGCTGTCACGGGCTGCTTCCTGGGGTGTGTGTGTGTGGAGTGGGGAAAAAAATAGTAGCAGTAGTTAGAAACAGTTGATTGATAGTTGAGAGGCGGGCCGAAAGAGCAGAGCTCAACCCCCGCAAGCACAACTAGATGAACACAAGTAAGTGAATACACACACGGTTAATGTAGTCCCGATATACAAGAAGGGAGAGAGACAGGAGGCACTGAACTACAGGCCAGTGTCCCTAACTTGCATACCATGCAAGCTGATGGAGAAGATTGTGCGAAAAAAGTGGAACAAATGGAGCGAAAGAACTTTGTAACACAGCATCAACATGGGTTCAGGGATGGCAAGTCCGGCCTAACAGGATTAATTGAATTATATGACCAGGCAACAAAAATCAAGGAAGAAAGAGAGGGGGTGGGCAGACTGCATATTTTTGGACTGCCAGAAAGCCTTTGACACCGTGCCACACAAGAGGCTAGTGAAAAAGCTGGAGATGCAGGCAGGAGTGAAAGGGAAGGTACTCCATTGGATAAGGTTGTATCTAAGCAACAGAAGACAGAGAGTCACTGTGAGGGGTGAGGTCTCAGATTGGCGAGACGTCACAAGTGGAGTCCCGCAGGGTTCAGTCCTTGGACCTGTACTGTTTCTGGTATATGTAAATGAGCTCCCAGAGGGTATAGAATCGTTCCTCTCATTGTTTACTGATGATGCAAAAATTATGAGGGAGTATTAAAACAGAGGAAGATAGTAGGAGGCTACTAGATGACTTAGACAGACTGAATGAATGGTCCAACAAATGGCTACTAAAGTTCAACCCGAGTAAATGCAAGGCAATTAAACTAGACGGTGGAAACAAGAGGCTAGACACAGGATACCGAATGAGAGATGAAGTACTTCATGAAACGGACAGAGAGAAAGATCTAGGAGTTGATATTACACCAACCCTGACTCCTGAAGCCCACATAAAAAGAATTACATCTGCGTCATACGCAAGGCTGGCTAACATCAGAACAGCCTTCAGGAACCTGTGTCAGGAATCATTCAGAATCTTGTACACCACATATGTAAGACCAATCCTGGAGTATGCGGCCCCAGCATGGAGCCCGTACCTTGTCAAGCACAAGACGAAGCTGGAAAAAGTTCAGAGGTATGCCACTAGGCAAGTCACAGAGCTAAGAGGAAAGGCTGCGTGAGATGCACCTCACGACACTGGAAGACAGAAGATTAAGGGGAGACATGATCACTACCTACAAAATTCTCAGAGGATTTGACAGGGTAGATAAGGATAAACTTTTTAACACGGTTGGTACGTGAACAAGGGGACACAGGAGGAGACTGAGTACCCAAAGGAGCCGCAGGGACGTTAGAAAGAACTTTTTCAGTGTCAGTAGTTAACAGGTGGAATGCATTAGGCAGTGATGTGGTGGAGGCTGACTCCATACACAGTTTCAAGTGTAGATATGATAGAGTCCAGTAGGCTCAGGAATATATACACCAGTTGATTGACGGTTGAGAGGCGGGACCCAAGAGCCAGAGTTCAACCCCCGCAAGCACAACTAGGTGAGTACACACACACACTCAAGGGGGGCCTGGTTGCTGAGTGGATAGTGTTCGGGATTCGTAATCCTAGGATCCGGGGATCTATCCCCGGCGATGGCGGAAACAAATAGGCACAGTTTCTTTCACCCTGATACACCTGTTCACCTAGCAGTAAATAGGTACGTGGGAGTTAGACAGCTGCTACAGGCTACTTCCTGGGGATGTGTAACAAATGCGCACGTGTGTAAGAGAAGCATATGTAGTAGACATAATATAGGAAAAATAAATTGGTTATAAAGGCGGGGTCCAAGAGCTAATAAATCGATTCTGCAGATACAAACAGGAAATACAAATTGTAAATACACATACCTGCGTCTCACGCCTTAATAACCAAATGGCACCTCACAACGTACAGGGAGTAATGCACCAAATGGCACCTGACAACGTACAGACAACGTACAGGGAGTAATGCATCAAATGGCACCTGACAACGTACAGACAACGTACAGGGAGTAATGCATCAAATGGCACCTCACAACGTACAGACAACGTACAGGGAGTAATGCATCAAATGGCACTTCACAACGTACAGACAACGTACAGGGAGTAATGCATCAAATGGCACCTCACAACGTACAGGCAACGTACAGGGAGTAATGCACCAAATGGCACCTCACAACGTACAGACAACGTACAGGGAATAATGCATCAAATGGCACCTCACAACGTACAGACAACGTACAGGGAGTAATGCACCAAATGGCACCTCACAACGTACAGGGAGTAATGCACCAAATGCCAGCATGACTGAACTAGGCGCCGAGGCCGACGCTGTGACCTGCCCAGGTGAACGCAACTTAGAGTGTGTGCAAAATTAGAATGAATTCAATTTGGCGGCGAATGATATTTGGGTGTTTAATGTAGGCATTCTTGATAACGTTCACGGCTTCCGCTCCTCGCCTCCACACTTAATTACTTGTTTTAACGTTGTTTATACTCTGATATTGGAGTCCATACGGGTCGAGGAGAGACAGAGAGAGAGAGAGAGAGAGAGAGAGAGAGAGAGAGAGAGAGAGAGAGAGAGAGAGAGAGAGAGAGAGAGAGAGAGAGAGAGAGAGAGAGAGAGAGAGCCGAACCCACATGTCGCCCTCCACCATAACTAAGTTACTGCACCGCGCCAGTCAACACAACACACCAGCACAGTACTGAAACAACAGGCCAAAAAGAGAACAGGATTCGTGACTGTCAGTTACAAATTAGGGTCACAGATCTGTGCCACAAGGTGCCAAGTAACACCAGGGAAGCGCACGCGCATACGCACACGCGTGTGTGTGTGTGTGTAGGTGTACTGACCTAAGCCATTAGGTGAGTACACACACACACACACACACACACACACACACACACACACACACACACACACACACACACACACACACACACACACACATTTAAAGCACAGGTTAATTAATGCAATTAACTGTAGTCAATTGCCTTGACTTCCAGCTTTACATCGGCCAGTAGATCTACAACAGATTCCTTTATTCATATATTCATGAGGAGGAAGTTTGGGGGGAGATCTTGAGATGATTTCGGGGTTTAACGTCCCCGCGGCCCGGTCTTCGACTAGGCCTCGTTTTTGTTACACATCCCCCAGGAAGCAGGCCGTAGCAGCTGTCTAACTCCCAGGTACCTATTTACTACTAGGTAACAGGGGCATCAGGGTGAAAGAAACTCTGCCGATGTTTCTGCCTCCGCCGGGTATCGAACCCGGAATCCTAGGACTACGAACACCAAGCGCTGTCCACTCAGCCGTCAGGTCAGGGGGTGAATGGCAAGCAAACATATTACGAGGTTTGTCGGTCATGGAGCTCAGAAAATGAAGAGCAGCGGTGGAGAGGGAAGATGAGAGATGGGGAAAGAGGGATGGAAGAGGAGAGAAGAGCAGGAGGGTAAAATGCGCATGCGAGAGGGAGACCAAATTTAAAATATGGCTTGGAAAAGGACTGATATGCAGAAGGAAGGTAGATTAGTGAGACTGGAAGGGGAGAAGATAGGGTAAAAGGTAACGGAAAGGAAGGGAAACGCATGAAGAGCAACGTGTCGGAACACAGCAGCTTGGATCTACTGCAATAACCATCACCAGAGAGATGTTTACATCAATTACAAAGTTCTCTCCCCCCTCCCCCCAGACTGTCGTTGTGAATCATTATTAGTGAGGTGCTCTGTACCTCACACACCCACCCAGGTTAATCTAAACTCTCCCTCCCTCTCTCTCTCTTTCTTGCATTAAAGAATGGGACTGATATTCTTAAACTAAGCTGTTACGGATCAGAGAGAGAGAGAGAGAGAGAGAGAGAGAGAGAGAGAGAGAGAGAGAGAGAGAGAGAGAGAGAGAGAGAGAGAGAGAGAGAGAGAGAGAGAGAGAGAGATTCAGCTTCCAGCTCATAAAGCAACCCGTTCTCCTGAATAGTAACATCGCATTTTGATATATAATTTCCCTAAGGCCAAAGACTGATATACTGGTGGCGGCTCGCGAAATTGACGTGATGTCCCGTTTTCTGTTGGTGGGTCCTCGGGTAGGTTAAGCTCCAGCAATTTAGTGCAGCAGTGTAGTGATGTTGGGAACACTTGACTGAACGGGTTAGATACAGTGTAGGTCACCAGTCGAGGGCGACCAAGATAACGATGGCTGGCAGACACGACAGCCAAGAATCTAACAACCTGATCCATAACAGCTTCGTTTAAGAATATCAAAGCCATTTGTTTAATGCGAGAGAGAGAGAGAGAGAGAGAGAGAGAGAGAGAGAGAGAGAGAGAGAGAGAGAGAGAGAGAGAGAGAGAGAGAGAGAGAGAGAGAGAGAGAGAGAGAAAAGCAAGAGCGAGTGAGGAGAGAGAGAGAGAGAGAGAGAGAGAGAGAGAGAGAGAGAGAGAGAGAGAGAGAGAGAGAGAGAGAGAGAGAGAGAGAGAGAGAGAGAGAGAGACAGAGACAGAGACGAGACACCTTGGACCAGGTGTAAATATCGCCACCCAACACCCTTCATCTCAGCTCGTCCCGCACTCGATCAGCTGATATTGTTTACAAACACGTCACCATCCACTCAGCCCCTTCCTTCCTTCCTTCTTTCCTTCCTTCTCCATCTCACACCTCAAATCAATTCAAATAAAAAAAACTACTAATAAATGGTTGTACATTTATAATTTTTCGAGTTAATATACATAAAATTTCAGTACATTATTTATATATAATAACAGCATAACACACTTTAAGTGTATGCTGCACACTCTAGATTTTGATATAGATTTAGAAGCTTTATTTATAAGTGATTTACATAAATCCCAGGTGTAAAGTTATACAACAAAAACATTTAGCATAAAATCAGCATAACGAAAAGACAATCTGAAGCCTAACTAACATGAACTAACTGAATGATGAAGTTAGATATTTTTTCACCGTAGCATTTGAGAACAGATTCAGGGGGTTAATCTGGAGCACAGTCACTCTCATCACACACCTCATGTAACACATCTCATCTCAGTAGGGCATAAAATGCTTTTCGGTAAGCGATCCCTTTGTGCCAGTTGTTCCTTAGTAATTCCTTGTCCAGATGGGGGGCTGCATTCTCTGCTGGCTAGGGTTACATTACCTGCATTCTCTGCTGGCTAGGGTTGTATTCCCTGCATTCTCTGCTGGCTAAGGTTGTATTCCCTGCATTCTCTGCTGGCTAGGGTTGTATTACCTGCATTCTCTGCTGGCTAAGATTGTATTCCATGCATTCTCTGCTGGCTAGGGTTGTATTCCCTGCATTCTCTGCTGGCTAAGGTTGTATTACCTGCATTCTCTGCTGGCTAGGGTTGTATACCCTGCATTCTCTGCTGGCTAGGGTTGTATACCCTGCATTCTCTGCTGGCTAGGGTTGTATTACCTGCATTCTCTGCTGGCTAGGGTTGTATTCCCTGCATTCTCTGCTGGCTAGGGTTGTATTACCTGCATTCTCTGCTGGCTAGGGTTGTATTACCTGCATTCTCTGCTGGCTAGGGTTGTATTCCCTGCATTCTCTGCTGGCTAAGGTTGTATTCCCTGCATTTTCTGCTGGCTAGGGTTGTATTCTCTGCATTCTCTGCTGGCTATGGTTGTATTCCCTGCATTCTCTGCTGGCTAAGGTTGTATTCCCTGCATTTTCTGCTGGCTAGGGTTGTATTCTCTGCATTCTCTGCTGGCTATGGTTGTATTCCCTGCATTCTCTGCTGGCTAAGGTTGTATTCCCTGCATTCTCTGCTGGCTAAGGTTGTATTCCCTGTATTCTCTGCTGGCTAGTTATTTTCCCTGTAGACCACCTACGCCATTATATGCATAACTCATTCTTAACATACAATACCTAACAAGACAGTTGATATTTCTGGCAAAGTTTGAGTGACCAGTGGTAAGTGAATGCCTGCAAGAAAGACGGGTGTGAGTGTATGTACTGCATGGGGTTATACCCTTCTGACAAAGCCAAACTATTCCTTTTTGAATGATTGAATCAAGTGTGACTACGGACATCAGGCCAGAATGCAACGAGTGCGAGGATGGCTACCCAAGAGAGAGAGAGAGAGAGAGAGAGAGAGAGAGAGAGAGAGAGAGAGAGAGAGAGAGAGAGAGAGAGAGAGAGAGAGAGAGAGAGAGAGAGAGAGAGAGAGAGAGCACATTTGACAGGGTTAACTGAGGTTGTATTTACCACTACAACTTTCCAATATTTCTGTCAATGTGTTCATACCATCTGCCGTCGATGTCAATAGCAGTTGATCAGCAGCATAACAGAAAACATTGGCCTAAGTATTCCCTAGCCGGCAGCCAGCTCTATTGGCTCTGAACTCTGTCAACGATAGGTCAAGATAGGTAGGAAAATAACAGTGGGTTAAAATGATCATCTTGTTTGACTACAGTTTTATTGACAAACGTTCAGAGAGAAATTACTCCATTTTACAGCTAATTTGCATACCTGGTAAGAAATAAACATATCTAGCGATTAAATGAGATATCTAGCGATTAAATGAGATATCTAGCGATTAAATGAGATATCTAGCGATTAAATTAGATATCTAGCGATTACACGAGATATCTAGCGATTACACGAGATATCTAGCGATTACACGAGATATCTATCAATTACACGGGATATCTGGCGATTACACGGGATATCTAGCGATTAAATGAGATACCTAGCGATTGAATGAGATACCTAGCGATTAAATGAGACATCTAGCGATTACATGAGATATCTAGCGATTACATGAGATATCTAGCGATTAAATGAAATATCTAGCGATTAAAGGAGTCATCTAGCGATTAAAGGAGACATCTAGCGATTAAAGGAGTCATCTAGCGATTAAAGGAGACATCTAGCGATTAAAGGAGTCATCTAGCGATTAAAGGAGTCATCTAGCGATTAAAGGAGTCATCTAGCGATTAAAGGAGTCATCTAGCGATTAAAGGAGTCATCTAGCGATTAAAGGAGTCATCTAGCGATTAAAGGAGACATCTAGCGATTAAAGGAGTCATCTAGCGATTAAAGGAGTCATCTAGCGATTAAAGGAGACATCTAGCGATTAAAGGAGTCATCTAGCGATTAAAGGAGTCATCTAGCGATTAAAGGAGTCATCTAGCGATTAAAGGAGTCATCTAGCGATTAAAGGAGACATCTAGCGATTAAAGGAGTCATCTAGCGATTAAAGGAGTCATCTAGCGATTAAAGGAGTCATCTAGCGATTAAAGGAGTCATCTAGCGATTAAAGGAGACATCTAGCGATTAAAGGAGTCATCTAGCGATTAAAGGAGTCATCTAGCGATTAAAGGAGTCATCTAGCGATTAAAGGAGTCATCTAGCGATTAAAGGAGTCATCTAGCGATTAAAGGAGACATCTAGCGATTAAAGGAGACATCTAGCGATTAAAGGAGTCATCTAGCGATTAAAGGAGTCATCTAGCGATTAAAGGAGTCATCTAGCGATTAAAGGAGACATCTAGCGATTAAAGGAGACATCTAGCGATTAAAGGAGACATCTAGCGATTACTCATTACTCAAGGTATTATGGGTTCAACAGTTGATGAATGTTTTGGAAGTATCAAGAAACAGAGTACAAAGTGAGTTGTGGTATTGTAGTTTCCGCCAGCCCCGCCAGTTTCCGGATGGGCCTCTACAGAGCGCCGCAGACTAAGCAGTGGTGCAGACACACTGTACACCTGTTGATTGACAGTTGAGAGGCGGGACCAAAGAGCCAGAGCTCAACCCCCGCAAGCACAACTAGGTGAGTACAATTAGGTGAGTACTGTAAGTCACAGGTGTCCACTTCGTCAAGAAGAAAGTCAATGATCTTTGAATCAAATATTTGGTTTAATATATTAAGTGTGTTAATGGCATTATCTCTAGTTATCAGGGCAAGACAGAGTTCAAACTTAAGTAGAGCTCTAGTTATCTCTGCTTAAGTTTAAGCAAAGATGATGCTTAAACTTGATGTTTAAGCATGAAGTTCTCTCTCTCTCTCTCTCTCTCTCTACGTAAATAATGCAACTATTTTGCCTAACCAGAAACGGACGAACCCAACCAACCCACCTATCAATCGAGGCAGAGTCGCAGTAAACGTAAATATTGCCATAGTGGAATGATTATTAATGCCACTCATTTTTTTAACGGATTTGTCGATTCCGTTACAAAATGAGACGTATTATGTGAGAAGACAGCTGGCGATGTCCTCTCATGACGGAGGACATCGCCTCGTAGGAAGGGAACTATCAGGGGGAAAGCACCAAGCCCTTACGATTATATAGCAATGGGAAGCGGTCAGGATTTGGGATGGGTCGGGGCGGGAATGGAATGGTGCCCAACCACTCAGTAGACGGTCGGAGATTGAACGCCGACCTGCATGAAACGATCCCGTCGCTCAACCGTCCACCCCAAGTGGTTGGGCGAGAAAACCGCTGCAGTGTAAAACAAGTTCCTGGTGTACATTTGTAACTGCACAGCGCCTCATTTGCATACTCACCTGGCCACGTTCATCTATACAACCAAAACAATTCGTGCTGGAGAATTTCAACGAGAGGCGGAACTCGTTGTCACAAAATAATTTATTAATCACAATACGTATAATGGTGTGCTACGTACAATGGTGTGCTACGTACAATGGTATGCTACGTACTAAGGCCTGCTACGTACAATGGTGTGCTACGTACAATGGTGTGCTACATACAATGGTGTGCTACGTACTAAGGCCTGCTACGTACAATGGTGTGCTACGTACAATGGTGTGCTACGTACAATGGTGTGCTACGTACAATGGTGTGCTACGTACAATGGTGTGCTACGTACAATGGTGTGCTACATACAATGGTGTGCTACGTACAATGGTGTGCTACGTACTAAGGCCTGCTACGTACAATGGTGTGCTACGTACAATGGTGTGCTACGTACAATGGTGTGCTACGTACAATGGTGTGCTACGTACAATGGTGTGCTACGTACAATGGTGTGCTACGTACTAAGGCCTGCTACGTACAATGGTGTGCTACGTACAATGGTGTGCTACGTACAATGGCGTGCTACGTACAATGGTGTGCTACGTACAATGGTGTGCTACGTACAATGGTGTGCTACGTACAATGGTGTGCTACGTACAATGGTGTGCTACGTACAAAGGCCTGCTACGTACAATGGCCTGCTACGTACAATGGCCTGCTACGTACAAAGGCCTGCTACGTACAAAGGCCTGCTATGTACAAAGGCCTGCTACGTACAAAGGCCTGCTACGTACAAAGGCCTGCTACGTACAAAGGCCTGCTACGTACAAAGGCCTGCTATGTACAAAGGCCTGCTACGTACAAAGGCCTGCTATGTACAAAGGCCTGCTATGTACAAAGGCCTGCTACGTACAAAGGCCTGCTATGTACAAAGGCCTGCTACGTACAAAGGCCTGCTATGTACAAAGGCCTGCTACGTACAAAGGCCTGCTACGTACAAAGGCCTGCTATGTACAAAGGCCTGCTACGTACAAAGGCCTGCTACGTACAATGGCCTGCTACGTACAATGGCCTGCTACGTACAAAGGCCTGCTACGTACAGAGGCCTGCTACGTACAATGGCCTGCTACGTACAAAGGCCTGCTATGTACAAAGGCCTGCTACGTACAAAGGCCTGCTATGTACAAAGGCCTGCTACGTACAAAGGCCTGCTATGTACAAAGGCCTGCTACGTACAAAGGCCTGCTACGTACAATGGTGTGCTACGTACAAAGGCCTGCTACGTACAATGGTGTGCTACGTACAATGGTGTGCTACGTACAATGGTGTGCTACGTACAAAGGCCTGCTACGTACAAAGGCCTGCTACGTACAATGGCCTGCTACGTACAAAGGCCTGCTATGTACAAAGGCCTGCTACGTACAAAGGCCTGCTATGTACAAAGGCCTGCTACGTACAAAGGCCTGCTATGTACAAAGGCCTGCTACGTACAAAGGCCTGCTATGTACAAAGGCCTGCTACGTACAAAGGCCTGCTACGTACAATGGCCTGCTACGTACAATGGTGTGCTACGTACAATGGTGTGCTACGTACAATGGTGTGCTACGTACAATGGTGTGCTACGTACAATGGCCTGCTACGTACAATGGTGTGCTACGTACTAAGGCCTGCTACGTACAATGGTGTGCTACGTACTAAGGCCTGCTACGTACAATGGTGTGCTACGTACAATGGCCTGCTACGTACAATGGCCTGCTACGTACAATGGTGTGCTACGTACAATGGCCTGCTACGTACAAAGGCCTGCTATGTACAAAGGCCTGCTACGTACAAAGGCCTGCTACGTACAAAGGCCTGCTACGTACAATGGCCTGCTACGTACAAAGGCCTGCTACGTACAATGGCCTGCTACGTACAATGGCCTGCTACGTACAATGGTGTGCTACGTACAATGGCCTGCTACGTACAATGGCCTGCTACGTATAAAGGCCTGCTACGTACAAAGGCCTGCTACGTACAAAGGCCTGCTACGTACAATGGCCTGCTACGTACAAAGGCCTGCTACGTACAAAGGCCTGCTACGTACAATGGCCTGCTACGTACAATGGCCTGCTACGTATAAAGGCCTGCTACGTACAAAGGCCTGCTACGTACAAAGGCCTGCTACGTACAAAGGCCTGCTACGTACAAAGGCCTGCTACGTACAAAGGCCTGCTACGTACAAAGGCCTGCTACGTACAAAGGCCTGCTACGTACAAAGGCCTGCTACGTATAAAGGCCTGCTACGTACAAAGGCCTGCTACGTACAATGGCCTGCTACGTACAAAGGCCTGCTACGTATAAAGGCCTGCTACGTACAAAGGCCTGCTACGTACAATGGCCTGCTACGTATAAAGGCCTGCTACGTACAATGGTGTGCTACGTACAATGGTGTGCTACGTACAATGGTGTGCTACGTACAATGGTGTGCTACGTACAATGGTGTGCTACGTACAATGGTGTGCTACGTACAATGGCCTGCTACGTACAATGGTGTGCTACGTACAATGGCCTGCTACGTATAAAGGCCTGCTACGTACAATGGTGTGCTACGTATAAAGGCCTGCTACGTACAATGGTGTGCTACGTACAATGGTGTGCTACGTACAATGGTGTGCTACGTACAATGGTGTGCTACGTACAATGGTGTGCTACGTACAATGGTGTGCTACGTACAATGGTGTGCTACGTACAATGGTGTGCTACGTACAATGGTGTGCTACGTACAATGGTGTGCTACGTACAATGGTGTGCTACGTACAATGGTGTGCTACGTACAATGGTGTGCTACGTAAAATGGTGTGCTACGTACAATGGTGTGCTACGTACAATGGTGTGCTACGTACAAAGGCCTGCTACGTACAATGGTGTGCTACGTACAATGGTGTGCTACGTACAATGGTGTGCTACGTACAATGGTGTGCTATGTACAATGGTGTGCTACGTACAAAGGCCTGCTACGTACAATGGTGTGCTACGTACAATGGTGTGCTACGTACAATGGTGTGCTACGTACAATGGTGTGCTACGTTCAAAGGCCTGCTACGTACAATGGTGTGCAACGTACAATGGTGTGCTACGTACAATGGTGTGCTACGTACAATGGCCTGCTACGTACAATGGTGTGCTACGTACAAAGGCCTGCTACGTACAATGGCCTGCTACGTACAATGGTGTGCTACATACAATGGTGTGCTACGTACAATGGTGTGCTACGTACAATGGTGTGCTACGTACAATGGTGTGCTACGTACAAAGGCCTGCTACGTACAATGGTGTGCTACGTACAATGGTGTGCTACGTACAATGGTGTGCTACGTACAATGGTGTGCTACGTACAATGGTGTGCTACGTACAATGGTGTGCTACGTACAATGGTGTGCTACGTACAATGGTGTGCTACGTACAATGGTGTGCTACGTACAAAGGCCTGCTACGTACAATGGTGTGCTACATACAATGGTGTGCTACGTACAATGGTGTGCTACGTACAATGGTGTGCTACGTACAATGGTGTGCTACGTACAATGGTGTGCTACGTACAAAGGCCTGCTACGTACAATGGTGTGCTACGTAAAATGGTGTGCTACGTACAATGGTGTGCTACGTACAATGGTGTGCTAGGTACAATGGTGTGCTACGTACAATGGTGTGCTACGTACAAAGGCCTGCTACGTACAATGGTGTGCTACGTACAATGGCGAGCCAGAGAACACTGAAGGTAAAGGGCTCATTTCACTGCACATTGTAGGTAAACAATATTTTTTAAATTTCATTTGTATCTTCAATTCAAAATGTGCAACAAATGTATAGTTCTAATTTCAATTCACAGCGGGACGTTTAATGAAATATGTTAAGTAGCAATTAGCTAGAACTGTGAGTTGGTGGTGGTAGTGAGGGGGATGGGCAGACTGTTGTTGGTGGTGGTGAGGGGGATGGGCAGACTGTTGGTGGTGGTGGTGAGGGGGATGGGCAGACTGTTGGTGGTGGTGGAGAGGGGGATGGGCAGACTGTTGGTGGTGGTGGAGAGGGGGATGGGCAGACTGTTGGTGGTGGTGGAGAGGGGGATGGGCAGACTGTTGGTGTGGTTAGGGGGATGGGCAGACTGTTGGTGTGGTTAGGGGGATGGGCAGACTGTTGGTGGTGGTGGTGGTGAGGGGGATGGGCAGACTGTTGGTGGTGGTGGTGGTGAGGGGGATGGGCAGACTGTTGGTGGTGGTGGAGAGGGGGATGGGAAGACAGTTGGTGTGGTGAGGGGGATGGGCAGACTGTTGGTGGTGGTGAGGGGGATGGGCAGACTGTTGGTGGTGGTGGTGAGGGGGATGGGCAGACTGTTGGTGGTGGTGAGGGGGATGGGCAGACTGTTGGTGTGGTGAGGGGGATGGGCAGACTGTTGGTGTGGTGAGGGGGATGGGCAGACTGTTGGTGGTGGTGGTGGTGAGGGGGATGGGCAGACTGTTGGTGGTGGTGAGGGGGATGGGCAGACTGTTGGTGGTGGTGAGGGGGATGGGCAGACTGTTGGTGGTGGTGAGGGGGATGGGCAGACTGTTGGTGGTGGTGGTGAGGGGGATGGGCAGACTGTTGGTGGTGGTGGTGAGGGGGATGGGCAGACTGTTGGTGGTGGTGGTGGTGAGGGAGATGGGCAGACTGTTGGTGGTGGTGGTGGTGAGGGGGATGGGCAGACTGTTGGTGGTGGTGGAGGTGAGGGGGATGGGCAGACTGTTGGTGGTGGTGAGGGGGATGGGCAGACTGTTGGTGTTGGTGAGGGGGATGGGCAGACTGTTGTTGGTGGTGGTGAGGGGGATGGGCAGACTGTTGGTGTGGTGAGAGGAATGGGCAGACTGTTGGTGTGGTGAGGGGGATGGGCAGACTGTTGGTGGTGGTGAGGGGGATGGGCAGACTGTTGGTGGTGGTGGTGGTGAGGGGGATGGGCAGACTGTTGGTGGTAGTGGTGGTGAGGGGGATGGGCAGACTGTTGGCGGTGGTGGTGAGGGGGATGGGCTGACTGTTGGTGTTGTGAGAGGAATGGGCAGACTGTTGGTGTGGTGAGGGGGATGGGCAGACTGTTGGTGGTGGTGAGGGGGATGGGCAGACTGTTGGTGGTGGTGAGGGGGATGGGCAGACTGTTGGTGGTGGTGGTGGTGAGGGGGATGGGCAGACTCTTGGTGATGGTGAGGGGGATGGGCAGACTGTTGGTGGTGGTGGTGGTGAGGGGGATGGGCAGACTGTTGATGGTGGTGGTGAGGGGGATGGTCAGACTGTTGGTGGTGGTAGTGGTAAGGGGGATGGGCAGACTGTTGGTGGTGGTGGTGGTGAGGGGGATGGGCAGACTGTTGGTGGTGGTGGTGGTGAGGGGGATGGGCAGACTGTTGGTGTGGTGAGAGGGATGGTCAGACTGTTGGTGTGGTGAGAGGGATGGGCAGACTGTTTGTGTGGTGAGGGGGATGGACAGACTGTTGGTGGTAGTGAGGGGGATGGGCAGACTGTTGGTGGTGGTGAGGGGGATGGGCAGACTGTTGGATGTGGTGGTGAGGGGGATGGTCAGACTGTTGGTGGTGGTGGTGAGGGGGATGGGCAGACTGTTGGTGGTGGTGGTGGTGAGGGGGATGGGCAGACTGTTGGTGGTGGTGGTGGTGGTGGTGAGGGGGATGGGCAGACTGTTGGTGGTGGTGGTGAGGGGGATGGGCAGACTGTTGGTGGTGGTGGTGGTGAGGGGAATGGGCAAACTGTTGGTGGTGGTGGTGGTGAGGGGGATGAGCAGACTGTTGGTGTGGTGAGAGGGATGGGCAGACTGTTGGTGTGGTGATGGGGATGGGCAGACTGTTGGTGTGGTGAGGGGGATGGGCAGACTGTTGGTGGTGGTGAGGGGGATGGGCAGACTGTGGTGGTGGTGAGGGGGATGGGCAGACTGTTGGTGGTGGTGGTGGTGAGGGCGATGGGCAGACTGTTGGTGGTGGTGGTGAGGGGGATGGGCAGACTGTTGGTGGTGGTGGTGAGGGGATGGGCAGACTGTTGGTGGTGGTGAGGGGGATGGTCAGACTGTTGGTGGTGGTGAGGGGGATGGTCAGACTGTTGGTGGTGGTGGTGGTGAGGGGGATGGGCAGACTGTTGGTGTGGTAAGAGGGATGGGCAGACTGTTGGTGGTGGTGAGGGGGATGGGCAGACTGTTGGTGGTGGTGAGGGGGATGGGCAGACTGTTGGTGTGGTGAGGGGGATGGGCAGACTGTTGGTGGTGGTGAGGGGGATGGGCAGACTGTTGGTGGTGGTGAGGGGGATGGGCAGACTGTTGGTGGTGGTGAGGGGGATGGGCAGACTGTTGGTGGTGGTGAGGGGGATGGGCAGACTGTTGGTGGTAGTGAGGGGGATGGGCAGACTGTTGGTGGTGGTGAGGGGGATGGGCAGACTGTTGGTGGTGGTGAGGGGGATGGGCAGACTGTTGGTGGTGGTGAGGGGGATGGGCAGACTGTTGGTGGTGGTGAGGGGGATGGGCAGACTGTTGGTGGTGGTGAGGGGGATGGGCAGACTGTTGGTGGTAGTGAGGGGGATGGGCAGACTGTTGCTGGTGGTGAGGGGGATGGGCAGACTGTTGGAGGTGGTGAGGGGGATGGGCAGACTGTTGGTGGTGGTGGTGAGGGGGATGGTCAGACTGATGGTGGTGGTGGTGAGGGGGATGGGCAGACTGTTGGTGGTGGTGGTGGTGAGGGGGATGGGCAGACTGTTGGTGGTGGTGGTGGTGAGAGGGATGGGCAGACTGTTGGTGTGGTGAGAGGGATGGGCAGACTGTTGGTGGTGGTGAGGGGGATGGGCAGACTGTTGGTGGTGGGGAGGGGGAGGGGCAGACTGTTGGTGGTGGTGGTGGTGAGGGGGATGGGCAGACTGGTGGTGGTGGTGGTGAGGGGGATGGGCAGACTGTTGGTGGTGGTGGTGAGGGGGATGGGCAGACTGTTGGTGTGGTGAGAGGGATGGGCAGACTGTTGGTGGTGGTGAGGGGGATGGGCAGACTGTTGGTGGTGGTGAGGGGGATGGGCAGACTGTTGGTGGTGGTGAGGGGGATGGGCAGACTGTTGGTGGTAGTGAGGGGGATGGGCAGACTGTTGGTGGTGGTGAGGGGGATGGGCAGACTGTTGGTGGTGGTGAGGGGGATGGGCAGACTGTTGGTGGTGGTGAGGGGGATGGACAGACTGTTGGTGGTGGTGAGGGGGATGGGCAGACTGTTGGTGGTGGTGAGGGGGATGGGCAGACTGTTGGTGGTAGTGAGGGGGATGGGCAGACTGTTGCTGGTGGTGAGGGGGATGGGCAGACTGTTGGTGGTGGTGAGGGGGATGGTCAGACTGTTGGTGGTGGTGGTGGTGAGGGGGATGGGCAGACTGTTGGTGGTGGTGGTGGTGAGGGGGATGGTCAGACTGTTGGTGTGGTGAGAGGGATGGGCAGACTGTTGGTGGTGGTGAGGGGGATGGGCAGACTGTTGGTGTGGTGAGGGGGATGGGCAGACTGTTGGTGTGGTGAGGGGGTTGGGCAGACTGTTGGTGGTGGTGAGGGGGATGGGCAGACTGTTGGTGGTGGTGGTGGTGAGGGGGATGGTCAGATTGTTGGTGGTGGTGGTGGTGAGGGGGATGGTCAGACTGTTGGTGGTGGTGGTGGTGGTGAGGGGGATGGTCAGACTGTTGGTGTGGTGAGAGGGATGGGCAGACTGTTGGTGGTGGTGAGGGGGATGGGCAGACTGTTGGTGGTGGTGGTGAGGGAGATGGTCAGACTGTTGGTGGTGGTGGTGGTGAGGGGGATGGGCAGACTGTTGGTGGTGGTGGTGGTGGTGAGGGGGATGGGCAGACTGTTGGTGTGGTGAGGGGGATGGGCAGACTGTTGGTGGTGGTGGTGGTGAGGGGGATGGGCAGACTGTTGGTGGTGGTGAGGGGGATGGGCAGACTGTTGGTGGTGGTGAGGGGGATGGGCAGACTGTTGGTGGTGGTGAGGGGGATGGGCAGACTGTTGGTGGTGGTGGTGAGGGGGATGGGCAGACTGTTGGTGGTGGTGGTGAGGGGGATGGGCAGACTGTTGGTGGTGGTGGTGGTGAGGGAGATGGGCAGACTGTTGGTGGTGGTGGTGGTGAGGGGGATGGGCAGACTGTTGGTGGTGGTGGAGGTGAGGGGGATGGGCAGACTGTTGGTGGTGGTGAGGGGGATGGGCAGACTGTTGGTGTTGGTGAGGGGGATGGGCAGACTGTTGTTGGTGGTGGTGAGGGGGATGGGCAGACTGTTGGTGTGGTGAGAGGAATGGGCAGACTGTTGGTGTGGTGAGGGGGATGGGCAGACTGTTGGTGGTGGTGAGGGGGATGGGCAGACTGTTGGTGGTGGTGGTGGTGAGGGGGATGGGCAGACTGTTGGTGGTGGTGAGGGGGATGGGCAGACTGTTGGCGGTGGTGGTGAGGGGGATGGGCTGACTGTTGGTGTGGTGAGAGGAATGGGCAGACTGTTGGTGTGGTGAGGGGGATGGGCAGACTGTTGGTGGTGGTGAGGGGGATGGGCAGACTGTTGGTGGTGGTGAGGGGGATGGGCAGACTGTTGGTGGTGGTGGTGGTGAGGGGGATGGGCAGACTCTTGGTGATGGTGAGGGGGATGGGCAGACTGTTGGTGGTGGTGGTGGTGAGGGGATGGGCAGACTGTTGATGGTGGTGGTGAGGGGGATGGTCAGACTGTTGGTGGTGGTAGT
This sequence comes from Procambarus clarkii, assembly GCF_020424385.1. Lineage (NCBI taxonomy): Eukaryota > Metazoa > Arthropoda > Malacostraca > Decapoda > Cambaridae > Procambarus > Procambarus clarkii. Next base: position 31,618 of record NW_025574081.1, on the reverse strand, counting down.
GGTAAGGGGGATGGGCAGACTGTTGGTGGTGGTGGTGGTGAGGGGGATGGGCAGACTGTTGGTGGTGGTGGTGGTGAGGGGGATGGGCAGACTGTTGGTGTGGTGAGAGGGATGGTCAGACTGTTGGTGTGGTGAGAGGGATGGGCAGACTGTTTGTGTGGTGAGGGGGATGGACAGACTGTTGGTGGTAGTGAGGGGGATGGGCAGACTGTTGGTGGTGGTGAGGGGGATGGGCAGACTGTTGGATGTGGTGGTGAGGGGGATGGTCAGACTGTTGGTGGTGGTGGTGAGGGGATGGGCAGACTGTTGGTGGTGGTGGTGGTGAGGGGGATGGGCAGACTGTTGGTGGTGGTGGTGGTGGTGGTGAGGGGATGGGCAGACTGTTGGTGGTGGTGGTGAGGGGGATGGGCAGACTGTTGGTGGTGGTGGTGGTGAGGGGAATGGGCAAACTGTTGGTGGTGGTGGTGGTGAGGGGGATGAGCAGACTGTTGGTGTGGTGAGAGGGATGGGCAGACTGTTGGTGTGGTGATGGGGATGGGCAGACTGTTGGTGTGGTGAGGGGGATGGGCAGACTGTTGGTGGTGGTGAGGGGGATGGGCAGACTGTTGGTGGTGGTGAGGGGGATGGGCAGACTGTTGGTGGTGGTGGTGGTGAGGGCGATGGGCAGACTGTTGGTGGTGGTGGTGAGGGGGATGGGCAGACTGTTGGTGGTGGTGGTGAGGGGGATGGGCAGACTGTTGGTGGTGGTGAGGGGGATGGTCAGACTGTTGGTGGTGGTGAGGGGGATGGTCAGACTGTTGGGTGGTGGTGGTGAGGAGGGGGATGGGCAGACTGTTGGTGGTGGTGAGGGGGATGGGCAGACTGTTGGTGGTGGTGAGGGGGATGGGCAGACTGTTGGTGGTGGTGAGGGGGATGGGCAGACTGTTGGTGGTGGTGGTGAGGGGGATGGGCAGACTGTTGGTGGTGGTGGTGAGGGGGATGGGCAGACTGTTGGTGGTGGTGAGGGGGATGGGCAGACTGTTGGTGGTGGTGAGGGGGATGGGCAGACTGTTGGTGGTGGTGAGGGGGATGGGCAGACTGTTGGTGGTGGTGAGGGGGATGGGCAGACTGTTGGTGGTGGTGAGGGGGATGGGCAGACTGTTGGTGGTGGTGAGGGGGATGGGCAGACTGTTGGTGGTGGTGAGGGGGATGGGCAGACTGTTGGTGGTGGTGAGGGGGATGGGCAGACTGTTGGTGGTGGTGAGGGGGATGGGCAGACTGTTGGTGGTAGTGAGGGGGATGGGCAGACTGTTGCTGGTGGTGAGGGGGATGGGCAGACTGTTGGTGGTGGTGAGGGGGATGGGCAGACTGTTGGTGGTGGTGGTGAGGGGGATGGTCAGACTGTTGGTGGTGGTGGTGAGGGGGATGGGCAGACTGTTGGTGGTGGTGGTGGTGAGGGGGATGGGCAGACTGTTGGTGGTGGTGGTGGTGAGAGGGATGGGCAGACTGTTGGTGTGGTGAGAGGGATGGGCAGACTGTTGGTGGTGGTGAGGGGGATGGGCAGACTGTTGGTGGTGGGGAGGGGGATGGGCAGACTGTTGGTGGTGGTGGTGGTGAGGGGGATGGGCAGACTGTTGGTGGTGGTGGTGGTGAGGGGGATGGGCAGACTGTTGGTGGTGGTGGTGAGGGGGATGGGCAGACTGTTGGTGTGGTGAGAGGGATGGGCAGACTGTTGGTGGTGGTGAGGGGGATGGGCAGACTGTTGGTGGTGGTGAGGGGGATGGGCAGACTGTTGGTGGTGGTGAGGGGGATGGGCAGACTGTTGGTGGTGGTGAGGGGGATGGGCAGACTGTTGGTGGTGGTGAGGGGGATGGGCAGACTGTTGGTGGTGGTGAGGGGGATGGGCAGAGGGGGAGGGGGATGGGCAGACTGTTGGTGTGGTGAGGGGGATGGACAGACTGTGGTGGTGGTGAGGGGGATGGGCAGACTGTTGGTGGTGGTGAGGGGGATGGGCAGACTGTTGGTGGTAGTGAGGGGGATGGGCAGACTGTTGCTGGTGGTGAGGGGGATGGGCAGACTGTTGGTGGTGGTGAGGGGGATGGTCAGACTGTTGGTGGTGGTGGTGGTGAGGGGGATGGGCAGACTGTTGGTGGTGGTGGTGGTGAGGGGGATGGTCAGACTGTTGGTGTGGTGAGAGGGATGGGCAGACTGTTGGTGGTGGTGAGGGGGATGGGCAGACTGTTGGTGTGGTGAGGGGGATGGGCAGACTGTTGGTGTGGTGAGGGGGTTGGGCAGACTGTTGGTGGTGGTGAGGGGGATGGGCAGACTGTTGGTGGTGGTGGTGGTGAGGGGGATGGTCAGATTGTTGGTGGTGGTGGTGGTGAGGGGGATGGGCAGACTGTTGGTGGTGGTGGTGGTGGTGAGGGGGATGGTCAGACTGTTGGTGTGGTGAGAGGGATGGGCAGACTGTTGGTGGTGGTGAGGGGGATGGGCAGACTGTTGGTGGTGGTGGTGAGGGAGATGGTCAGACTGTTGGTGGTGGTGGTGGTGAGGGGGATGGGCAGACTGTTGGTGGTGGTGGTGGTGAGGGGGATGGGCAGACTGTTGGTGTGGTGAGGGGGATGGGCAGACTGTTGGTGGTGGTGAGGGGGATGGGCAGACTGTTGGTGGTGGTGAGGGGGATGGGCAGACTGTTGGTGGTGGTGAGGGGGATGGGCAGACTGTTGGTGTGGTGAGGGGGATGGGCAGACTGTTGGTGGTGGTGAGGGGGATGGGCAGACTGTTGGTGGTGGTGAGGGGGATGGGCAGACTGTTGGTGGTGGTGAGGGGGATGGGCAGACTGTTGGTGGTAGTGAGGGAGATGGGCAGACTGTTGCTGGTGGTGAGGGGGATGGGCAGACTGTTGGTGGTGGTGAGGGGGATGGGCAGACTGTTGGTGGTGGTGGTGAGGGGGATGGTCAGACTGTTGGTGGTGGTGGTGAGGGGGATGGGCAGACTGTTGGTGGTGGTGGTGGTGAGGGGGATGGGCAGACTGTTGGTGGTGGTGGTGGTGAGAGGGATGGGCAGACTGTTGGTGTGGTGAGAGGGATGGGCAGACTGTTGGTGGTGGTGAGGGGGATGGGCAGACTGTTGGTGGTGGGGAGGGGGATGGGCAGACTGTTGGTGGTGGTGGTGAGGGGGATGGGCAGACTGGTGGTGGTGGTGGTGAGGGGGATGGGCAGACTGTTGGTGGTGGTGGTGAGGGGGATGGGCAGACTGTTGGTGGTGGTGAGGGGGATGGTCAGACTGTTAGTGGTGGTGGTGGTGAGGGGGATGGGCAGACTGTTGGTGGTGGTGAGGGGGATGGTCAGACTGTTGGTGGTGGTGGTGGTGAGGGGGATGGGCAGACTGTTGGTGGTGGTGGTGGTGAGGGGGATGGTCAGACTGTTGGTGGTGGTGGTGAGGGGGATGGGCAGACTGTTGGTGGTGGTGAGGGGGATGGTCAGACTGTTAGTGGTGGTGGTGGTGAGGGGGATGGGCAGACTGTTGGTGGTGGTGAGGGGGATGGTCAGACTGTTGGTGGTGGTGGTGGTGAGGGGGATGGGCAGACTGTTGGTGGTGGTGGTGGTGAGGGGGATGGTCAGACTGTTGGTGTGGTGAGAGGGATGGGCAGACTGTTGGTGGTGGTGAGGGGGATGGGCAGACTGTTGGTGGTGGTGAGGGGGATGGGCAGACTGTTGGTGTGGTGAGGGGGATGGGCAGACTGTTGGTGTGGTGAGGGGGTTGGGCAGACTGTTGGTGGTGGTGAGGGGGATGGGCAGACTGTTGGTGTGGTGAGGGGGATGGGCAGACTGTTGGTGTGGTGAGGGGGTTGGCAGACTGTTGGTGGTGGTGAGGGGGATGGGCAGACTGTTGGTGGTGGTGGTGGTGAGGGGGATGGTCAGATTGTTGGTGGTGGTGGTGGTGAGGGGGATGCGCAGACTGTTGGTGGTGGTGGTGGTGGTGAGGGGGATGGTCAGACTGTTGGTGTGGTGAGAGGGATGGGCAGACTGTTGGTGGTGGTGAGGGGGATGGGCAGACTGTTGGTGGTGGTGGTGGTGGTGGTGAGGGAGATGGGCAGACTGTTGGTGGTGGTGGTGGTGAGGGGGATGGGCAGATTGTTGGTGGTGGTGGTGAGGGGGATGGGCAGATTGTTGGTGGTGGTGGTGAGGGGGATGGGCAGACTGTTGGTGTGGTGAGGGGGATGGGCAGACTGTTGGTGGTGGTGAGGGGGATGGGCAGACTGTTGGTGGTGGTGGTGAGGGGGATGGGCAGACTGTTGGTGGTGGTGGTGAGGGGGATGGGCAGACTGTTGGTGGTGGTGGTGAGGGGGATGGGCAGACTGTTGGTGTGGTGAGGGGGATGGGCAGACTGTTGGTGGTGGTGAGGGGGATTGGCAGACTGTTGGTGTGGTGAGGGGGATGGGCAGACAGTTGGTGGTGGTGAGGGGGATGGGCAGACTGTTTGTGTGGTGAGGGGGATGGGCAGACTGTTGGTGGTGGTGAGGGGGATGGGCAGACTGTTGGTGGTGGTGGTGGTGAGGGGGATGGGCAGACTGTTGGTGTGGTGAGGGGGATGGGCAGACTGTTGGTGTGGTGAGGGGGATGGTCAGACTGTTGGTGTGGTGAGGGGGATGGGCAGACTGTTGGTGTGGTGAGGGGGATGGGCAGACTGTTGGTGTGGTGAGGGGGATGGGCAGACAACACCTAAGTTGTAGCACCAGCTGAAGCACCAACTGAAGCCCGAACTGAAGCACCAGCTACAGCACCAACTGAAGCACCAGCTACTGCACCAACTGAAGCACCAGCTACAGCACCAACTGGAGCCCGAATTGAAGCACTAGCTACAGCACCAACTGAAGCACCAGCTGAAACACCAACTGAAGCACCAGCTGAAGCACCGACTGAAGTACCTGCTGAAGCACCAGCTGAAGCACCAACTGAAACACCAGCTACAGCACCAACTGAAGCACCAACTGAAGCACCAACTGAAGCACCAGCTGAAACACCAACTGAAGCACCAGCTGAAGCACCAGCTGAAGCACCAACTGAAACACCAGCTACAGCACCAGCTGAAGCACCAGCTACAGCACCAACTGAAGCCCCAACTGAAGCACCAACCGGATCACCGACTGAAGCACCAGCTGAAGCACCAACTGAAACACCAGCTACAGCACCAACTGAAGCACCAACTGAAGCACCAACTGAAGCACCAGCTGAAACACCAACTGAAGCACCAGCTGAAGCACCAGCTGAAGCACCAACTGAAACACCAGCTACAGCACCAGCTGAAGCACCAATATAAGCACCAGCTTAAGCACCAGCTGAAACACTAACTGAAGCACCAGCTGAAGCACCAACTGAAGCACCAACTGAAGCACCAGCTGAAGCACCAGCTACAGCATCAACTGAAGCACCAACTGAAGCATCAACTGAAGCACCAATTGAAGCACCAGCTGAAACACTAGTTACAGCACCACCTGAAGCACCAGCTACAGCACCAACTGAAGCACCAGCTACAGCACCAACTGAAGCACCAGCTACAGCACCAACTGAAGCACCAACTGAAGCACCAAATGAAACACCAACTGAAGCACCAGCTACAGCACCAACTGAAGCACCAGCTACAGCACCAACTGAAGCACCAACTGAAGCACCAAATGAAACACCAACTGAAGCACCAGCTACAGCACCAACTGAAGCACCAGCTACAGTACCAACTGAAGCACCAACTGAAGCACCAAATGAAACACAAACTGAAGCACCAGCTACAGCACCAACTGAAGCATCAGCTGAAGCACCAACTGAAACACCAGCTACAGCACCAACTGAAGCACCAACTGAAGCACCAGCTGAAACACCAACTGAAGCACCAGCTGAAGCACCAGCTGAAGCACCAACTGAAACACCAGCTACAGCACCAGCTGAAGCACCAGCTACAGCACCAACTGAAGCCCCAACTGAAGCACCAACCGGATCACCGACTGAAGCACCAGCTGAAGCACCAACTGAAACACCAGCTACAGCACCAACTGAAGCACCAACTGAAGCACCAGCTGAAACACCAACTGAAGCACCAGCTGAAGCACCAGCTGAAGCACCAACTGAAACACCAGCTACAGCACCAGCTTAAGCACCAGCTGAAACACTAACTGAAGCACCAGCTGAAGCACCAACTGAAGCACCAGCTGAAGCACCAGCTACAGCATCAACTGAAGCACCAACTGAAGCACCAACTGAAACATCAACTGAAGCACCAATTGAAGCACCAGCTGAAGCACTAGTTACAGCACCACCTGAAGCACCAGCTACAGCACCAACTGAAGCACCAGCTACAGCACCAACTGAAGCACCAGCTACAGCACCAACTGAAGCACCAAATGAAACACCAACTGAAGGACCAGCTACAGCACCAACTGAAGCACCAGCTACAGCACCAACTGAAGCACCAACTGAAGCACCAAATGAAACACCAACTGAAGCACCAGCTACAGCACCAACTGAAGCACCAGCTACAGTACCAACTGAAGCACCAACTGAAGCACCAAATGAAACATCAACTGAAGCACCAGCTACAGCACCAACTGAAGCACCAGCTACAGCACCAACTGAAGCACCAGCTGAAGCACCAAATGAAACACCAACTGAAGCACCAGCTACAGCACCAACTGAAGCACCAACTGAAGCACCAGCTGACGCACCAACTGAAGCACCAGCTGACGCATCAACTGAAGCACCAACTGAAGCACAAACTGAAGCACCAACTGAAGCACCAGCTACAGCACCAGCTACAGCACCAACTGAAGCACCAGATACAGCACCAGCTGAAGCACCAGCTACAGCACCAGCTACAGCACCAGCTGAAGCACCAGCTACAGCACCAGCTACAGCACCAGCTGAAGCACCAAATGAAACACCAACTGAAGCACCAACTGAAGCACCAACTGAAGCATCAACTGAAGCCCCAGCTGAAGCACCAGCTGAAGCACCAGCTACAAGTTGGTGCATGAGAGAAGTGGTGGGGCAGGGAACACCTTCGTCACACCAATAGCAATAATAGAAGTGTGTTCCCCGGGTACCTGACACCTCGCTTAGAAATATTGGATATCTTGTCGAATGACAGGGAGAGAAGGGAAGGGAAGGGAAGGGAAGGAGTGAGGGGGTAGAAGGGGAGGGGGAGAGAGAGAGAGAGCTATCTTCCTCTTTCTCTATCTCCTCTTGCTCATACACTCTCTCACTCTCTCTCTCTTCCTCTCCCTCCCTATCTCTCTTCCCCTCTCCCTCCCTATCTCTCTTCCCCTCTCCCGGCACCCCACATTCCCACCACACGCATAATATATCAAGTTAAACACAATATAACACTATTCAAGCACGCACATGCTTGTATATCTTAAAATATTTAACACTTATTCAAGTAAGACCACTGACAAGCTTAACTATTGTCTACACTCATTCTATAGAAAGCTTTCTTTAATTATAACTCGAAATGCATGTGTTGCAAGTTTCAAACCCATGTAATATCCTTGAGTTATCACTTGGAAATTACGCGATATAAAGATTGTATGTGTACTCACCTAATTGTGCTTGCGGGGGTTGAGCTTTGGCTCTTTGGTCCCGCCTCTCAACTGTCAATCAACTGTCTCTACTACTACTATTTTTTCCCCCACACCACGAACACACACACACACACACACACACACACACACACACACACACACACACACACACACCGCAGGAAGCAGCCCATGACAGCTGACTAACTCCCAGGTACCTATATACTGCTAGGTAACAGGAGCATCAGGGTGAAAGAAACTGCTTCGTGAATCTGGCCCCAGGTTCATAAGTGCTTGCGTAACTGCCTCGTGAATCTGGCCCCAGGTTCGTAAGTGCTTGCGTAACTGCCTCGTGAATCTGGCCCCAGATTCGTAAGTGCTTGCGTAACTGCCTCGTGAATCTGGCCCCAGGTTCGTAAGTGCTTGCGTAACTGCCTCGTGAATCTGGCCCCAGGTTCGTAAGTGCTTGCGTAACTGCCTCGTGAATCTGGCCCCAGGTTCGTAAGTGCTTGCGTAACTGCCTCGTGAATCTGGCCCCAGGTTCGTAAGCGCTTGCGTAACTGCTTCGTGAATCTGGCGCCAGTTTTCCAAGCATCGTACTCTAAAGGTTAAGTGGGTTACTTCGCACGCTTCTCATTAGGCAAAACAATATAATTGTTTTCGAAATCTACCAATCCGTTAAAATTACGAAATATTGACAAAGATTAAAATACCGTAATACTGACGATTCTCTATGCATCGGCAGCGAAAGATTAGGGCGGAGTGGCTTAGAACTGTAAGGTTCTGGTTAGGCACATCTCCTGTGCCAGTTAAGTCCACGACGGGATCACCATAGCCCGTGCTGCTTGAAACTTTTTGTTCAGAGTAGGTTGAATCTAAAACAAACAATAATTCTGGTTAGGCAAACATTTGCATTTTTTTACGGAGTTGTGAATAGACAGAACGGGGTTGGGGGGGGGTTTATTAAGAGGGTGGTGCTTCACTCAACGCCCGCCAGGGGCGCAATTTGCTAATGGTTTAAAGTGTATTTGCTATTTATTGTTTTAAGCGTTGCGTCTAATTTACATCAAACTAAATTTAGATCACACGCCTAGTTGAGCTTGCAAGGGGTTGAGCTTTGGCTCTTTGGTCCCGCCTCTCAATCGTCAATCAACAGGTGTACAGGTTCCTGAGCCTATTGGGCTCTATCATATCTACACTTGAAACTGTGTATGGAGTCAGCCTCCACCACATCACTGCCTAATGCGTTCCACCTGTTAAATACTCTGAGTGTATGTGTGTGTAAATATTTACTATTTGTGTCTGCAGAATCGAGCTATAAGCTCTTGGACCCCGCCTTTCTAACCAATCTATTTTTCTCTATATCTACTACATGTATTTCTAACACACATCCACACACCCAGGAAGCAGCCCGTAGCAGCTGTCTAACTCCCAGGTACCTATTTACTGCTAGGTGAACAGAGACAGCAGATGGAAGAAATTATGCCTATTTGTTTCTGCCTCTGTTGTAAATCAAAACTAGGGGCCTATGGACTGCGGCTCGACGGTACATGACGGTACCGTAGAGAAGACGGTACATGGTGGTACCGTAGAGAAGACGGTACATGGTGGTACCATAGAGAAGAGGTACATGGTGGTACCATAGAGAAGACGGTACATGGTGGTACCATAGAGAAGACGGTACATGGTGGTACCATAGAGAAGACGGTACATGGTGGTACCGTAGAGAAGACGGTACATGGTGGTACCATAGAGAAGACGGTACATGGTGGTACCATAGAGAAGACGGTACATGGTGGTACCGTAGAGAAGACGGTACATGGTGGTACCATAGAGAAGACGGTACATGGTGGTACCATAGAGAAGACGGTACATGGTGGTACCATAGAGAAGACGGTACATGGTGGTACCGTAGAGAAGACGGTACATGGTGGTACCATAGAGAATACGGTACATGGTGGTACCATAGAGAAGACACAACATGGTGGTACCGTAGAGAAGACGGTACATGGTGGTACCATAGAGAAGACGGTACATGGTGGTACCGTAGAGAAGACGGTACATGGTGGTACCATAGAGAAGACGGTACATGGTGGTACCATAGAGAAGACACAACATGGTGGTACCGTAGAGAAGACGGTACATGGTGGTACCATAGAGAAGACGGTACATGGTGGTACCATAGAGAAGACGGTACATGGTGGTACCGTAGAGAAGACACAACATGGTGGTACCGTAGAGAAGACGGTACACTGTGGTACCATAGAGAAGACGGTACATGGTGGTACCATAGAGAAGACGGTACACTGTGGTACCATAGAGAAGACGGTACATGGTGGTACCATAGAGAAGACGGTACACTGTGGTACCATAGAGAAGACGGTACATGGTGGTACCATAGAGAAGACGGTACACTGTGGTACCATAGAGAAGACGGTACATGGTGGTACCATAGAGAAGACGGTACATGGTGGTACCATAGAGAAGACACAACATGGTGGTACCGTAGAGAAGACGGTACATGGTGGTACCATAGAGAAGACGGTACATGGTGGTACCATAGAGAAGACACAACATGGTGGTACCGTAGAGAAGACGGTACATGGTGGTACCATAGAGAAGACGGTACATGGTGGTACCATAGAGAAGACACAACATGGTGGTACCGTAGAGAAGACGGTACATGGTGGTACCATAGAGAAGACGGTACATGGTGGTACCATAGAGAAGACGGTACACTGTGGTACCATAGAGAAGACGGTACATGGTGGTACCATAGAGAAGACGGTACACTGTGGTACCATAGAGAAGACGGTACATGGTGGTACCATAGAGAAGACGGTACATGGTGGTACCGTAGAGAAGACGGTACATGGTGGTACCATAGAGAAGACGGTACATGGTGGTACCATAGAGAAGACGGTACACTGTGGTACCATAGAGAAGACGGTACATGGTGGTACCATAGAGAAGACGGTACATGGTGGTACCATAGAGAAGACGGTACATGGTGGTACCATAGAGAAGACGGTACATGGTGGTACCATAGAGAAGACGGTACATGGTGGTACCATAGAGAAGACGGTACATGGTGGTACCGTAGAGAAGACGGTACATGGTGGTACCATAGAGAAGACGGTACATGGTGGTACCATAGAGAAGACGGTACATGGTGGTACCATAGAGAAGACACAACATGGTGGTACCGTAGAGAAGACGGTACATGGTGGTACCATAGAGAAGACGGTACATGGTGGTACAATAGAGAAGACGGTACATGGTGGTACCATAGAGAAGACACAACATGGTGGTACCGTAGAGAAGACGGTACATGGTGGTACCATAGAGAAGACGGTACATGGTGGTACCATAGAGAAGACACAACATGGTGGTACCGTAGAGAAGACGGTACATGGTGGTACCATAGAGAAGACGGTACATGGTGGTACCATAGAGAAGACGGTACATGGTGGTACCGTAGAGAAGACGGTACATGGTGGTACCATAGAGAAGACGGTACATGGTGGTACCATAGAGAAGATGGTACACGGTGCGTTAAAACACCCAACACGCCACCTAGCGGACTGATCACACTATCAAAAGTTAAAACTTCACTTAATAAATATATTTAAGAACTCGCCATTCTCTTGTCCACATATATTATCTCACCATTTGTAATAAAAACTATAGTTTTAATAAAAATAAAAATTTTAAAATTACACAAAATTTGTTTTTGTAAATGGAGAAAATTTTGTTATAAACTACGAACAACTTAACTTTTTTTCCAGTTAATAAGAACTTTTCATACTTTTCCCGATTAAAAAACATGACAATCCAGAAATTTTCACTTGCCAGCTTATGGTTTATCACCCAGGGTTTATCGAGCATCTTCGCGTTCTGTTACGAAATCTATACATCTTTCCCTAATCAGAGATGTCAATATTCTTGGGTTGCGAAGTTTAAGTCCAAAATTTTTAACAAGACACATAAGGGCTCCATGTATCGTGGCCTCGGACCCCCCCATCCCCACATATACATACACATATACACACACACACACACGCACGGGGCGCAGCGAGCCCTCTAGTCTGGGGTCAGCTCTCCTCCAGCTCTCACTGCGGTAAGGTAACTGCACCCAGCACACACACACACACACACACACACTCCAGCATCCTTCTCTGCGCCAGCGCTCTCAGTCTCTCTCGCGCGTGTCGAGATGATGCTCGATTCTCTTGTGGTGGTGGTGGTTGGTGGTAGTAGTAGTGGGGGGGGGGGGGTAGTGGTAATGGTGGTAGTTCTTGGTGGTGGTGGTAGTAGAGGGGGTTGTTACTGGTAATGGTGTGGTTCGTGGTAATGGGGGTTATTGGTGGTGGGAGAGGGGGGGTTGTTGGTGGTGGCAGTGGGGTTGTTGGTTCGTGGCAGGGGGGGGGGGTCTTGGTGGTACTCGCCTAGATGAGGTTTAAAGGTCGAGTTAAGCTCCCTAGTCCCGCCCTCCGAACGTTCTTAGACTAATGCAATGACTCATTTCTCACACTTTGCTCATATTTTAACATTTTGAATCGAATTCCCTTCAACGACGTCTACATCTAACCTCTTCCATTTATTGACAGCTCTAACACTGAAAAAATTCTTCCTGATGTCTCTATGACACATTTGCGTCCCCAGTTTCCATCTATGAACCCTCGTTATGCTGTTCCTAGTATGCAACAACGCTGCTTTGTGCACCTGGTCAATTTTCCTTAGAATCGTCTATGTTGTTATCATGTCCCCCCCCCCTATCACACCTTTCCTCCAGTGTGGTAAAGTCCGGTTATCTCAGTCTTTCCTCATAGCTCAATCCCCTCAGTTCCAGAACGAGTCTCGATGCATATCTTTGGACCTTTTCTAGTTTGTCCTTGTCCTTTTTCAGGTAAGGTTCCATGATGGGGAGGCATGTTCAAGAGTGGGTCTCATCTTCACTGTATTTACGACCCAGAAAGCTCATTTGTCCAAGTTTCTGAATGATACCCGGACGTTGGCCAGTATGCCATATGCAGCTGTTGTTATTCCGCTAATGTGGGATTCTGGCGTCAGATTTGGGGTTATGTCCACTCCCAGGTCTCTTTCCTTTTAGTGTGTGTGTGTGTGTGTGTGTGTGTGTGTGTGTGTGTGTGTGTGTGTGTGTGTGTGTGTGTGTGTGTGTGTGTGTGTGTGTGTGTGTGTGTATGTGTGTGTGTGTGTGTGTGTGTGTGTGTGTATGTGTGTGTGTGTATGTGTGTGTGTGTGTGTGTGTGTGTATGTGTGTGTGTGTAATTACCTAAGTGTAGTTACAGGATGAGAGCTACGCTCGTGGTGTCCCGTCTTCCCAGCACTCTTTGTCATATAACGCTTAATTATATATATAACCTTGTGTGTGTGTGTTTACTAGTTGTGTTTTTGCGGGGGTTGAGCTTTGCTCTTTCGGCCCGCCTCTCAACTGTCAATCAACTGTTTACTAACTACTTTTTTTTTTTTCCACACCACACACACACACCCCAGGAAGCAGCCCGTGACAGCTGACTAACTCCCAGGTACCTATTTACTGCTAGGTAACAGGGGCATTCAGGGTGAAAGAAACTTTGCCCATTTGTTTTTGCATGGTGCGGAAGTCGAACCCGCGCCTCAGAATTACGAGTCCTGCGCGCTATCCACCAGGCTACCAGGCCCCCTATGTGTACTCACCTAGTTGTACTCACCTAGTTGTGTTTGCGGGGGTTGAGCTTTGGCTCTTTGGTCCCGCCTCTCAACCGTCAATCAACAGGTGTACAGATTCCTGAGCCTATTGGGCTCTATCATATCTACACTTGAAACTGTGTATGGAGTCAGCCTCCACCACATCACTTCCTAATGCATTCCATTTGTCAACCACTCTGACACTAAAAAAGTTCTTTCTAATATCTCTGTGGCTCATTTGGGCGCTCAGTTTCCACCTGTGTCCCCTTGTGCGTGTGCCCCATGTGTTAAATAGCCTGTCTTTATCTACCCTATCAATTCCCTTGAGAATCTTGAATGTAGTGATCATGTCCCCCCTAACTCTTCTGTCTTCCAGCGAAGTGAGGTTCAATTCCCGCAGTCTCTCCTCGTAGCTCATACCTCTCAGCTCGGGTACTAGTCTGGTGGCAAATGTTTGAACCTTTTCCAGTTTAGTCTTATCCTTGACTAGATATGGACACCATGCTGGGGCTGCATACTCCAGAATTGACCTGACATATGTGGTATACAAAGTTCTGAATGATTCTTTACACAAATTTCTGAATGCCGTTCGTATGTTGGCCAGCCTGGCATATGCCGCTGATGTTATCCTCTTGATATGTGCTGCAGGAGACAGGTCTGGCGTGATATCAACTCCCAAGTCTTTTTCTTTCTCTGACTCCTGAAGAATTTCCTCTAACAGATGATACCTTGTATTTGGCCTCCTGCTCCCTACACCTATCTTCATTACATTACATTTGGTTGGTTGAACTCTAACAACCACTTGTTCGACCATTCCTTCAGTTTGTCTAGGTCTTCTTGAAGCCTCATGTGTGTGTGTGTGTGTGTGTGTGTGTGTGTGTGTGTGTGTGTGTGTGTGTGTGTGTGTGTGTGTGTGTGTGTGTGTGCTCACCTAGTTGTACTCACCTAGTTGTGCTTGCGGGGGTTGAGCTCTGGCTCTTTGGTCCCGCCTCTCAACCGTCAATCAACAGGTGTACAGGTTCCTGAGCCTATTGGGCTCTATCATATCTACACTTGAAACTGTGTATGGAGTCAGCCTCCACCACATCACTTCCTAATGCATTCCATTTGTCAACCACTCTGACACTAAAAAAGTTCTTTCTAATATCTCTGTGGCTCATTTGGGCGCTCAGTTTCCACCTGTGTCCCCTTGTGCGTGTGCCCCTTGTGTTAAATAACCTGTATTTATCTATTTATTTATCTATTTATATGTGTGTGTGTGTGTGTGTGTACTCACCTAGTTGTACTCACCTAGTTGTGCTTGCGGGGGTTGAGCTCTGGCTCTTTGGTCCTGCCTCTCAACCGTCAATCAACAGGTGTACAGGTTCCTGAGCCTATTGGGCTCTATCATATCTACACTTGAAACTGTGTATGGAGTCAGCCTCCACCACATTGCTTCCTAATGCATTCCATTTGTCAACCACTCTGACACTAAAAAAGTTCTTTCTAATATCTCTAATATGTGTGTGTGTGTGTGTGTGTGTGTGTGTGTGTGTGTGTGTGTGTGTGTGTGTGTGTGTGTGTGTGTGTGTGAATCACAATGACGTTTACCTAATGACATTTGATTGCAGGAGATTAATGGTAAACGATTTTACAATCATCTTGCAAGTCTGTGCGACTGAGGGCGGAACGTGACAATTTTGGCAACATGGAGCAAATTTCCTCTCTGTCAAATATTCCAGAGTTAACTTATCATGGCTTTTACGCCACAAGACTAAATGAGGTTCCCTATTTCTGGTTTTGATTATATAAAGGACAGAGATATATTGTGTTTGATGAGGCATAATGTGCTATTGATTACATATATCCATCTGTAATCAGATATCATTACAGATATCCATCTGTGTCTCCATCCTTCCACTAGACATCAACGGAGTATGATGTATAGGTATTAATAAGCATTTTGGGGAAGATTAAGACATTTGGAAAAGTGGGGTGGAGGGGGGAAAGGTGGGGTGGAGGGGGAAAAGGTGGGGAGAAGATGGCCTGGGGGAGGGGAAGGTGATAGGGGGACAATACTAGAGGCACTAACCCCCCTCCACCCACAACCTATCCAAGTGAAGATCCACCAATCCATCACTTTCACCACTCTCTACCTCGCCACTCACCATCTCTCATCCACGGCAGTGACAATGTGTTCCCTGAGCCCACTCAGCCACGATTGATGCCAGTACATTGATGATTAAGAATGACGCCAACGATAACAATGTTGATGTTTGTCATTAGGTGGTTTGGTTATTATCGTAGTAGTGGTTTTAACGGTGGTAGTTGTAGTGGTGATTGTGGTTGTCTATGTGGTGGTGATGGTTTGTGTTTATGCCTGTCTGTTTATCTCTGTGTACTCATACGCCTAGCTAACAGTAGTACTATATTAATAGTTTGTAGGAACAAGCTTCAGCTCCTGAGATTCGCCTTTCCAACTGCAGGTCGTCTAATGCTACGACTCTTTCCCCATTTTTGCAATGCCAACTTTAAACAAATGTGGGTGCAAGTAGCCTCTACTATTATCCTCTACTACCTCTAACCCCATGTAGTGGCTCCCCTCAGTTTCCCCTCGTCAGGGGGACATAAACTTAGGCTTGTATCGAGGTCCTCCTAAGCCAACACCTCATAATCTTCCCCAGGATGCAACCCACAACAGTTGCCTAAGTCACAAGTGCTTATTTACTGCTGGGTAAACAGAGGTATCAGATGAACGTTACGTGCTCCATCGTCGCTTGTCCTCCACAGGGCTCAAACCCGAGAGCATCGATTGTGAACCGAAGACGTAGCCCACTGAACTACAGGACCAACACAGTGACTGCGTCTCAACCAATGGGAGACAGGAGACATTAGCGGAGCAATGATTGGTCGCGAGTTAAAATATCAGCCAATCAGGATACAGCTCTACGAGGTAATGCGAAAGCCCACATACCAGATTGGCTATTGGGAACGCGCTTATTACCCAACCACCATGAAGGACTGTCATGCTTAATTAATGCTCTTCAAACATTACACACTTGCCACTCACTGTGGAGCGCCTGACAGCTGGGTGGACAGCGCTTCGGATTCATAGTCCTGAGGTTCCGGGTTCGATCCCCGGTGGAGGCGGAGACAAATGGGCAAAATGTTTCTTCCACCCTGATGCCCCTGTTACCTAGCAGTATATAGGTACCTGGGAGTTAGACAGCTGCTACGGCCTGCTTCCTGGGGGTGGAGGCCTGGTCGAGGACCGGGCCGCG
Organism: Procambarus clarkii; assembly: GCF_020424385.1. Lineage (NCBI taxonomy): Eukaryota > Metazoa > Arthropoda > Malacostraca > Decapoda > Cambaridae > Procambarus > Procambarus clarkii. The sequence goes on along the minus strand of NW_025574081.1, from coordinate 15,118 downwards.
GGGACGCTAAGCCCCGAAATCACCTCAAGATAAGGATCACACGAGACTCCTTTCCATCATTACTAACAATAAATAGCTTACAATCACATTGTAACGTGCTTGTCTGAATATATATACATATATATATATATATATTATTATATATATATATATATATATATATATATATATATATATAATATATAGAAAATAAAAAGTATTCAGAGGAGACCTTGTAGTTTCTCACTGAACACCAATATTATCTTCTCCTACCACCCCCATTCTTTTGTATGTACACATTATATATATATATATATATATATATATATATATATATATATATATATATATATATATATATATATATATATATATATATATATAAAGAGGTTAATCAACCTGTTGAGCATCCCCTTAATCCTCATACAGCTGGTACTCTTGCTAAAGTTACAGTAAAGAAAATGTTGACCGTACTCTTGGGTTATCAAATACATCTGTAAAAGGTGTTATTAGACGAGAACTCGGAAGACTTGGATAAAAAGCCAACAAACATGAACTAGCAGATCCATTATTTATTACAATGAAATATGTCAAACAAAACACTTGCTTAAGACAAGCCACAAAATCCATAGAATGACACGTTGTCAGAACTGCGTTTTCACTTATCTTTAGCCAACTTCCATTACATATGTGGTGGTCTTCCCTAATGTTGTTGTTGTTATAGATTCAGCTACTCGGAACAAGTTGCAAGTAGCACGGGCTATGGTGAGCCCGTAGTGGACTTACCTGGCACAGTAGCGGTGCCGTCTCCGAGTCTCCCCTAAGCCTTCTAATATGTGGTGGTGGTGGTGGTGGGATTATACATCATCGCTACCACAATATTCATGTCTGCTATTATTGCGGTGCCTTCTGGTGATGCTTAACAGTGACGACGGGAGAATGAGGCATTGAGAATGAATGAATTGAGTGTATGGTGGGTTGAGGTGGTGGGCGAGTTGAGTGGTCAAGGAGTGGGTGTCCCCACCCACTGGTTGATGGGGTTCTGGGAATTCTTCTACTCCCCCCAAGCCCGGCCCGAGGCCAAGCTTGACTTGTGAGAGCAAGTCTCACAAGCCCCCAGCCAATGAGCGCATCATAACAAAAGGAGTGTGGATATAAATCTATCTCTATATATCTATCTCTGGGTATCTCCACAGCCAACACCCGTTGCCTTCACACCTACACCTCCAGGATGACCCAACACCAACCCAGATACACCTCCCTCACTTACAGCTACAGAAACGCTCTTCGTGGTAGCGGCTATACATAATATGCATTGTGTGCCTATGAGTAATGCAATGCATCATACCCCTAATGAATACATGTACACATTATACAGCGGGAATGGTGGCGGTGGTGGATGAGGGGGGGAAGGTGGGGGTGGTGGATGAGGAGGGGAAGGTGGGGGTGGTGGATGAGGGAGGGAAGGTGGGGGTGGTGGATGAGGGGGGGAAGGTGGGGGTGGTGGATGAGGAGGGGAGGGTGGGGGTGGTGCATGAGGGGGGGAAGGTGGGGGTGGTGGATGAGGAGGGGAAGGTGGGGGTGGTGGATGAGGGGGGGAAGGTGGGGGTGGTGGATGAGGGGGGGAAGGTGGGGGTGGTGGATGAGGGGGGGAAGGAGGGGGTGGTGGATGAGGAGGGGAAGGTGGGGGTGGTGGATGAGGGGGGAAGGTGGGGGGGTGGTGGATGAGGGGGGGGGGAAGGTGGGGGTGGTGGATGAGGGGGTAAGGTGGGGGTGGTGGATGAGGAGGGGAAGGTGGGGGTGGTGGATGAGGGGGGGAAGGTGGGGGTGGTGGATGAGGGGGGGAAGGAGGGGGTGGTGGATGAGGAGGGGAAGGTGGGGGTGGTGGATGAGGGGGGGAAGGTGGGGGTGGTGGATGAGGGGGGGAAGGTGGGGGTGGTGGATGAGGAGGGGAAGGTGGGGGTGGTGGATGAGGGAGGGAAGGTGGGGGTGGTGGATGAGGGGGGGAAGGTGGGGGTGGTGGATGAGGAGGGGAGGGTGGGGGGTGGTGCATGAGGGGGGGAAGGTGGGGGTGGTGGATGAGGAGGGGAAGGTGGGGGTGGTGGATGAGGGGGGGAAGGTGGGGGTGGTGGATGAGGGGGGGAAGGTGGGGGTGGTGGATGAGGAGGGAAAGGTGGGGGTGGTGGATGAGGGGGGGAAGGTGGGGGTGGTGGATAAGGGGGGGAAGGTGGGGGTGGTGGATGAGGAGGGGAAGGTGGGGGTGGTGGATGAGGGGGGGAAGGTGGGGGTGGTGGATGAGGGGGGGAAGGTGGGGGTGGTGGAGGAGGGGGAAGGTGGGGGTGGTGGATGAAGGGGAAGGTGGGGGTGGTGGATGAGGGGGAAGGTGGGGGTGGTGGATGAGGGGGGGAAGGTGGGGGTGGTGGATGAGGGGGGAAGGTGGGGGTGGTGGATGAGGGGGGGAAGGTGGGGGTGGTGGATGAGGGGGGGAAGGTGGGGGTGGTGGATGAGGAGGGGAAGGTGGGGGTGGTGGATGAGGGGGGGAAGGTGGGGGTGGTGGATGAGGGGGGGAAGGTGGGGGTGGTGGAGGAGGGGGAAGGTGGGGGTGGTGGATGAAGGGGAAGGTGGGGGTGGTGGATGAGGGGGAAGGTGGGGGTGGTGGATGAGGAGGGGAAGGTGGGGGTGGTGGATGAGGGGGGGAAGGTGGGGGTGGTGGATGAGGGGGGGAAGGTGGGGGTGGTGGATGAGGAGGGGAAGGTGGGGGTGGTGGATGAGGGGGGGAAGGTGGGGGTGGTGGATGAGGGGGGAAGGTGGGGGTGGTGGAGGAGGGGGAAGGTGGGGGTGGTGGATGAAGGGGAAGGTGGGGGTGGTGGATGAGGGGGAAGGTGGGGGTGGTGGATGAGGGGGGAAGGTGGGGGTGGTGGAGGAGGGGGGGAAGGTGGGGGTGGTGGATGAGGGGGAAGGTGGGGATGGTGGATGAGGGGGGGAAGGTGGGGGTTGTGGATGAGAGGGGGGGGGATGGTGGGGGTGGTGGAGGAGGGGGGGAAGGTGGGGGTTGTGGATGAGAGGGGGGGGGGAAGGTGGGGGTGGTGGAGGAGGGGGATGGTGGAGGAGATATACTAACAATTATAAATGACCTGCCCGCTGCACAGAGTCAAGTGTTTACTATCTCTTTTGTATGGGTACCACCTCACATACATATAACCCACTATAATGACACAGGCAGTGCAACCTAATTAGCGTGTAACAAAGATGAAGTTGAATTAGACCCATGTATCCCCGTCGCTGTTGTCAAGACTATGTTGTTCCAAACACTCAGCTCCGATAGGAGAGAAATTACCGGCTCCCATAGGCCTGAAAGCACCAGTATAAAAAGCTATGATTTATTCAGAAACCAATGCTTATGGGCAGCACCAAACGTGGACCAGACTGTGCGACACAGTGGTTGCCAGGATCAGGCTGGGTTACCGTTACCTGTGGCAGGTGGCTACAGGTGACGGATCTCCCAATCCTGAGCACTCCAGGTGCAAACTCTGTGAGCAGGAACTGCGGCATGATCTCCCGCACTACATCACCGAATGACCAGTTACTAGACCATTCAGTCCCATTGGCATGAGGTACCTGGAGCTTTGCAATTTATTCACTCTCGAGTTCTTGAAGATATCCTCAAAATGCACCCAAAATTTGCCAGTGCAGGTTACTGAACATATGACCTTGAATGGCTGCATGGTTAGCATCACGTAGTTAGTTCTTGTCGGAAAATCCGACACCATTTAACAATAATATCATACAGACAGATAAGAGCTGTGTTGTATAAACAAGTTACCCATAGAAAACGTAACTTGTAGTGGAATTACCGTCTATAGAAAACGGGATATCATCACCACATACTATTATAATTCACCAGCTATTCTGCTGGGAATTGTTCTTAAATACATTAGTCTTTGGACTTTACCATCATAAAAACATCTTATATAAATTAACTTAATTATCAATATTAAAGTAGAGTAAATGTGACCCTTCTATCACTTTCTGAAATCTGGACAAAGTAGGCCAGGCGAGAGGGAGGAAGGAGGGCAGCCATTGTTGTGTCACCTCCGAGACGTGTGGAGCAAATTTAGCTCCTATCATTCTGGACAATGTCGGCCAGTAACGTCAATAGGATGGAGTGTTAAACAGCCATTGTTTATATTGAGACCAGAGGCTCACACGGGAGCAAATTCGGCTCCTGTTAAATTTACTTGGACGTAGTGTTATGGAAACCAAAGGTACCATCTCCAACACGATGTCTACAATTCAAGTTAAGTGTCTATCCGAAACCGTTTATCATTCATTTATGGCCATTAATGTCAGGATATAGGGTGAACCGGTTAGATCACGTGGAAGCCTCAAACTAAGGTAATTAAGCCAGGTCTTCATGTTCCATGTACTGTTTTCTCTGATATACTTGTCATATATAGGTATCTGGCTTCACAGCTAGCGCACTTTTGACAGGTCAAGACGAGGATGCAAGATTTTGTGCACCAGTTACTGGGTGATGGAAGCTGCCTCAAAGAGGATAATTTGGTGTCTACACCCTAGTTATACCTGGTGGACTAACCTGCTGTACTAATTAACACTTTCGCGCTATGTGGACGCGCCGGCGCGTTCGGTTTCGTCTAACGTAAACGCATAGTGGACATAAAGTTATGTCAACTTTTAAAAATTTGTATAAAATTCAATTTTAATCCGATTTCATTGGGGTTTGTTTCAAACGACGCGCCATGAAGTTCTCTTTCTCACCACTAGGCCGCCTGGCGCGTCGGCCTACCCGGTCACGTGACGGGCCCATTGTTTTCGTGTCACGTGTCGTGAGTCGATCACGCTCCCCTCGCGCGCCAAACTCGAGCATTTTTACCCGTTTCCGTGTGGATTATACCCAATTACTTCATCAAAAATGGATCAAGGTCAAGGCCCAAGCACTTCTACAAGCACTCAAGAAACATTGAGAGAACTTGGGGTGTACACATGTGGCACAATTAGAATGCTACGTGGCGCCCCAAAGGTATTGCAAGCTCTAGCCAAGGGTAAACTTCCACTGGATACCACAGTATACCGCCGCAAAGATAATACCTTCATTCTCCTGTGGAAAGACAAGCGAGTGGTTTCAATCATTACCAACATCCACAATGCAGACACTCAGCGAGTTCAGCGAAGGAAGCGAATTCGCAACCGAGACGGAACAAGTGGAATACAACAGGTAACAGTGAACAAACCGACTGCAATTTGCGAGTACAATAAGTTCATGAAAGGTGTGGACCACTTCGATCAAATGGTTAAATATTACCATTTTACCAGGAAAACTCACAAGTGGACCAAAAAGATTACCTTTTATTTCCTGCAAATGGCATTGCATAATGCCTATGTTTTGTACAAATACAACACAACTGATCGAAAAAAGCTAACATTGCTACAGTTCCACGAAGTGGCAATCTGGGCCCTATTGCACTGGGACACAGAGGAGTGGCCTAAAACAACATCATCATCATCTCAACACTTGCGGCACGCTCCAGACATAAATGATGACACAGCTCCTGCCAATGCTGACGCCATGCCAACTCCCGGACCATCTGGTGTGAGGCGGCCTTTGTTCACTACACCACCTCAAGATGAAGCAGACAACGAATCTGAACCCGACATGTCTGCCACACTGCCAGTTGACGAAACTGTTTTGTCAGATGAATCTGACTCTCCTGCAACTCCTGTTACACCTCCAGCGAGAGGACCTGGCCGCCCTATTGTTGATTCAGAAAATCGCATGAACTACAAACTGAAACATGAAATTTACAGACTGCCCAAACGTCTCAAGTGTCATGCATGCGCACGGTCCGGTAAAAGGAAGGACACGAACTATGGATGCAAGACCTGTGGTGTTGCACTCTGTGTTGTTCCCTGCTACACCAATTACCACCGGAAACAGGTGTATTGGGTGGTGAAGAAGTAACCACCCGCAACAGCTTCACTCCACCTACAAACCATCTGTTGAGCAACTTCAGGAATGAAGAACCTGAAGAAGGTGGAGAGAAGAACAAATGCTCAACTTACTGTTCCACAACCAGCCTTCCCTTGGTAAGTACACCTATTTGGTCCAAGTTTGTGTAGTATAATTTAGCTCATAGAACATTCTATTGCGAAAACATTGCCACAAAAATGAATGACATACATACAATAATAATATCAGAACAGTGAAATAAGTATAAACTTTCAAAGCAACGTTTCGCGCGCGTGTCGTCCGGTCACCGTTACCGGGTAACAGTGCGCCCACTTCCCACACTCTTGCGGGTGGGCCGGGACCATTATTCTACGATTATATTCATATCATCGTGTTGGGAATTTTATTGGGAGTCCATTGATACCAAAATTAAGGCTGTAGGACAATTGTAGAGGTGATAATAATCCCAAGAGTAAAAACATTTTGTTGCTGTTGAGCGCTCACGGCGACTCATCTTCGTAGTTATTTATTTCATGCTGGTATCTCTATAGCTTTTGTGACTTTTTTTACTGATGTTCTTCTAGAGAATTTTATTGCGAACACGTTGGTACCAAAATGAAATACGTAGCATGAAAACTAAGGTCAGAAAAGTAAAAAGAGTATACACATTTTTGTTTTTACGCTTAAGCGATAAAAACGCCGCGCGCACATACGGTTGGCTGAGTGACCTTCGCCGAGAGCGCGAAAGTGTTAATAACCATTGACTAGTTGAACTATTATTGTTCATCCTAGTCCCATTATTACAATAGTCAGTTGTACTATATTGAACAACCTAACACCATTAATGAATGGTGCAGACCCTATTTTGGGTGTAATTTTATCAACTCGAGTTGAGTTGTATATATAATAATTTACTTATGATCATTACACCTTTGAGTGATTAATTAGTGTCTCTTCCATCCTAGGGTGATATAGAAGAGCTAACCTAAAGGTACTTCCAGTGACACTGGTTTATCACTCAAATCATTAGTGTGTATGATTGTATATATATAATGTGTATTAATTTTAAGTGCTAACCTCAAGTAGAGGTAGGATTATTGCCTAGTGAGTGCAGAATTTACCCTAGGCTACCATCAGTGCTTGTTCAGTATTATGAGCAGCCCAAGTACAAGCCCCACAAGGCTTCACCAACGAGCCAGTATGGATAATGCAGGGAGAATGAAAAGAACCCTTGCAGGTCTTAAAGGCCACTTAACAAGACAGATCAAGAAATGTGAAGATTTGTCACAACAATCTCAAGTTGATTATGCTGACCTGGAAAGCTATTATCAAGCAGCTGCAGGTAAATTTGAGCAAATCAAATGCCAAATGGCTGTCCTTGTGGGGACAGACTACTACCATCAATTTATCGGTAGCCCTACTAAATATCAGGGTATAACCATGTTAAACTCTGCAGGAGGTAAATTACTCTCAGGCCCAGTATCAAGCCTGAGGAGACCTATGCCTGCAGATAAACAATACCAATAGAAATCTGAATTTGTCAGCTGATTATATTTCTCCAGTAGCATTATACTAAGGAGATTACAGCTGACTATAGTAACAGAGGTTGATGTTAGTATCATCATTTAAAGCTGAAGATGAGTTCATGAGGCCTCAGTGGCAAATCAGTGAACAGTAGCTAAAACAGCTACAAGTCACTGCGACCAATGTCACTGAACCCACTGCAGTCTCAGAACCATACTTTACTTTAATGATGAGCTATTCAATCTTCTGAATCAATTAACTAAATTAAACCCCAATAAATCTGATGACTGATTTGATACATTTATTATTTAATCAAGATGTATTCCATGGGCCTCAGTGTTTATATATCAGTGAACAGTTACCTGAAGAAACTTCAAGTTATATCTAATGTCACTGATCTCACTGCAGTCCCTGAATCATACTTGACTGTAGTACTTGATCACATCCAGTCTTCTGGGTTAAATAATATGTAATAAGGCTTGAATATTAGCCTTTCAAGAGTTGACAGGGAAATGAAATCGCATTAGACTTCTAACCCCTGCAACTCTAGTACGGGACATCCGTCCTGTACGAACAGACGCACAAATGTGTGATTAATGTAATAATTCGAAGGAGGAGTATCGGTGTTCGTCTGTTCTAATTAGGACTTCGACCCGTGAGCAGCCCCCTGGGGAATTATGTCGGAAAATCCGACACCATTTAACAATAATATCATACAGACAGATAAGAGCTGTGTTGTATAAACAAGTTACCCATAGAAAACGTAACTTGTAGTGGAATTACCGTCTATAGAAAACGGGATATCATCACCACATACTATTATAATTCACCAGCTATTCTGCTGGGAATTGTTCTTAAATACATTAGTCTTTGGACTTTACCATCATAAAAACATCTTATATAAATTAACTTAATTATCAATATTAAAGTAGAGTAAATGTGACCCTTCTATCACTTTCTGAAATCTGGACAAAGTAGGCCAGGCGAGAGGGAGGAAGGAGGGCAGCCATTGTTGTGTCACCTCCGAGACGTGTGGAGCAAATTTAGCTCCTATCATTCTGGACAATGTCGGCCAGTAACGTCAATAGGATGGAGTGTTAAACAGCCATTGTTTATATTGAGACCAGAGGCTCACACGGGAGCAAATTCGGCTCCTGTTAAATTTACTTGGACGTAGTGTTATGGAAACCAAAGGTACCATCTCCAACACGATGTCTACAATTCAAGTTAAGTGTCTATCCGAAACCCGTTTATCATTCATTTATGGCCATTAATGTCAGGATATAGGGTGACCCGGTTAGATCACGTGGAAGCCTCAAACTAAAGGTAATTAAGCCAGGTCTTCATGTTCCATGTACTGTTTTCTCTGATATACTTGTCATATATAGGTATCTGGCTTCACAGCTAGCGCACTTTTGACAGGTCAAGACGAGGATGCAAGATTTTGTGCACCAGTTACTGGGTGATGGAAGCTGCCTCAAAGAGGATAATTTGGTGTCTACACCCTAGTTATACCTGGTGGACTAACCTGCTGTACTATAAGATAAGGAACCTCATCAATGTATGTAGCTATTACTGTAGTTTGATGGCTGCATATATATAAACTAATAAACCCCCCCTAATGTGTAGAGGATCGATTTGTGAGATTATGAGATTATTGCAGAAATACAGTCCACTTATCATTATACAAATTGCTATCGAAGTATATAAATTAACGTAAATATAAATTCATATAGGTGGTGGGTGGAAGACCTAAGGTGGTGGGTGGGGACCTTAGGTGGTGGGTGGGGACCTTAGGTGGTGGGTGGGGACCTTAGGTGGTGGTGGGTGGGGACCTTAGGTGGTGGGTGGGGACCTTAGGTGGTGGGTGGGGACCTTAGGTGGTGGGTGGGGACCTGGGGTGGGTGGGGACCTTAGGTGGTGGGTGGGGACCTTAGGTGGTGGGTGGGGACCTTAGGTGGTGGGTGGGGACCTTAGGTGGTGGGTGGGGACCTTAGGTGGTGGGTGGGGACCTTAGGTGGTGGGTGGGGACCTTAGGTGGTGGGTGGGGACCTTAGGTGGTGGGTGGGGACCTTAGGTGGTGGGTGGGGACCTTAGGTGGTGGGTGGGGACCTTAGGTGGTGGGTGGGGACCTTAGGTGGTGGGTGGGGACCTTAGGTGGTGGGTGGGGACCTTAGGTGGTGGGTGGGGACCTTAGGTGGTGGGTGGGGACCTTAGGTGGTGGGTGGGGACCTTAGGTGGTGGGTGGGGACCTTAGGTGGTGGGTGGGGACCTTAGGTGGTGGGTGGGGACCTTAGGTGGTGGGTGGGGACCTTAGGTGGTGGGTGGGGACCTTAGGTGGTGGGTGGGGACCTTAGGTGGTGGGTGGGGACCTTAGGTGTTAGGTGGAGGACCTTAGGGTGGTGGGTGGGGACCTTAGGTGGTGGGTGGGGACCTTAGGTGGTGGGTGGGGACCTTAGGTGGTGGGTGGAGGGGTTAGGTGGTGGGTGGGGACCTTAGGTGGTGGGTGGGGACCTTAGGTGGTGGGTGGGGACCTTAGGTGGTGGGTGGGGACCTTAGGTGGTGGGTGGGGACCTTAGGTGGTGGGTGGGGACCTTAGGTGGTGGGTGGGGACCTTAGGTGGTGGGTGGGGACCTTAGGTGGTGGGTGGGGACCTGGAGGGGTAAGGAGGGATGGGTGGAGGGGGGTAAGGTGGGGGTGGTGGGTGGAGGATACGCAATGCAGTCCCAACTTAGAAAGTGGAAGCATCGTACATCACTGAGTTTCCGTTTCCACCTCCCCATCCCTCCCTCCCCCCCCCCCAGCTCTACCCCCTCCAACCCCACCGCGAAACGTTCTGCACTACACCCCCCCCCCCGCCCTCTCCCACATAAGGACCCCAGAGACAAAACCAGGTTACGACGGACATTTCAAATGGTGCTTCTGCGTCTTGTTGGTCCAACTTGTTTCAGGCGTGAGGTAGTGGGGGGGGGGGAGGGGGAGTAGTGGGGGGCTGAGAGAGCAGGAGAGGGGTTGGGGAGGTGAAGGGGGGAGAGAGAGAGAGAGGGAGAGGAACAGCTTTGATGATGTTTGAACAATTTATGTGAAGATTATCAGGCGTTGAGAGAAGGTGGGGGGGGGGTGATGGAGAACAAGGACAGGGGGGGGGGTGAATGACCCCTGACTGGTGCTGGACACACTAGTCCTGTAGCACAGTAGTCTGCGTTCCCGACTCCAACTGAAGGGGGAACAGGTTTTTGTTGTATTATTGTTGCCGCTGGAGGCGGCTAGTTTACCCATACTCGTCCTGTGAGCGGTAGCGCAAAAGGGATTCCAGAGGGCCCAAAGGCCTTTATCAGACCTCAACCCAGATTATTACATTAACAATTTCATCTATCCTTCACACCTTATAATTACAATGTCAGTTAAAGAGACTGTTCGATTTCAAGAGCAGTTAATCATTTAATTATTAGCAGTTATTTCAGTTATTTACAGTTAATCATTATACATTAATGGTTGGTCTTAAGGCTAAGGCATAATTGTTTGAGCAATGGAGAGATACAATCCCCGCCCGGGCAGAACACGGTTAGACACGCGCCAGTTCAGCTGTTTCTCCCCAGATCTGACTGCTTCCTCCATTTAGTTCCCGGATTAGCCATTCACCGCCGTTCATAAGTGAATACCAGGGACCAGAGTCACGAAGCAGTTACGCAAGCACTTACGAACCTGGGGCCAGATTCACGAAGCAGTTACGCAAGTATTTACGAACCTGGGGCCTGATTCACGAAGCAGTTACGCAAGTACTTACGAACCTGGGGCCAGATTCACGAAGCAGTTACGCAAGCACTTACGAACCTGGGGCCAGATTTACGAAGCAGTTACGCAAGCACTTACGAACCTGGGGCCAGATTCACGAAGCAGTTACGCAAGTATTTACGAACCTGGGGCCAGATTCACGAAGCAGTTACGCAAGCACTTACAAACCTGGGGCCAGATTCACGAAGCAGGCCCCAGGTTCTTCCTTGTTCTAGTTTATCACCTTGTCACTTGCTCTCAACTTCCTCGTGATATGATTGCCCAGAAGTTTTCCTCTAGTTTCTAATCCGAAAGTTTTCAATTTGATTTTCAGTTTCCCTTCAACACTAATTTGATTATTTCTAACTCCAAGCTCCCGATTTTCCTTTTCTCTAGTTCTTCAAATTACTGGCTCTGGGTCGCGAGTTAAGCCACAGGCTTTCTTGGGGCCTCTTTCAGACTTAGAACAAAACTGGCAGTTATCATAGTTTTGTCTTGACGCCAGAATTGTTCTTCATGGCTTATGGCGTTCTCCAGGTGTTCTTCTTGGTTTATGGTGTTCTCCAGCCATGGTTGTTCTTCGTGGTTTATGGTGTTCTCCAGCCATGGTTGTTCATGGTGTCCCCCAACCATGGTTGTTCTTCATGGTATCCTCCAGCAATATTTGTTCTTCATGGTGTCCTCCAGCCATGGTTGTTCTTCATGGTGTCCCCAGCCATAGTTGTTCTTCATGGTGTCCCCTAGCCATGGTTGTTCTTCATGGTGTCCTCCAGCCATGGCTGTTCTTCATGGTGTCCTTCAGCCATGGTTGTTCTTCATGGCTTATGTTCTCCAGCCATGGTTGTTCTTCATGATGTCCCCCAGCCATAGTTGTTCTTCATGGTGTCCCCCAGCCATGGTTGTTCTTCATGGTGTCCTCCAGCCATAGTTGTTCTTCATGGTGTCCCCCATCCATGGTTGTTCTTCATGCTGTCCTCCAGCCATAGTTGTTCTTCATGGTGTCCCCCAGCCATGGTTGTTCTTCATGGCTTATAATGTTCTCCAGCCATGGTTGTTCTTCATGGGTTATGGTGTCCCCCAGTCATGGTTGTTCTTCATGGTGTCCCCAGCCATGGCTGTTCATGGTGTCCCCCAGCCATGGTTGTTCTTCATGGTGTCCCCCAGCCATGGTTGTTCTTCGTGGTGTCCTCCAGCCATGGATGTTCTTCATGGTGTCCCCCAGCCATGGTTGTTCTTCATGGTGTCCCCAGCCATGGTTGTTCTTTACGGTGTCCCCAGCCATGGTTGTTCTTCATCGTGTCCCCAGCCATGGTTGTTCATGGTGTCCCCAGCCATGGTTGTTCATGGTGTTCCAAGCCATGGTTGTTCTTCATGGTGTCCCCCAGCCACGGTTGTTCTTCATGGTGTCCCCAGCCATGGTTGTTCTTCATGGTGTCCCCAGCCATGGTTGTTCTTCATGGTGTCCCCCAGTCATGGTTGTTCTTCATGGTGTCCCCCAGCCATGGTTGTTCTTCATGGTGTCCTACAGCCATAGTTGTTCTTCATGGTGTCCCCCATCCATAGTTGTTCTTCATGGTGTCCCCCAGCCATGGTTGTTCTTCATGGTGTCCTACAGCCATGGTTGTTCATGGTGTCCCCAGCCATAGTTGTTCTTCATGGTGTCCTCCAGCCATGGTTGTTCTTCATGATGTACTCAAGCCATAGTTCTTCATGGTGTCCCCCGTCCATAGTTGTTCTTCATGGTGTCCTCCAGCCATGGTTGTTCTTCATGATGTCCCCCAGCCATAGTTCTTCATGGTGTCCTCCAGCCATAGTTGTTCTTCATGGTGTCCCCCAGCCATAGTTCTTCATGGTGTCCCCCAGCCATAGTTGTTCTTCATGGTGTCCTCCAGCCATAGTTCTTCATGGTGTCCCCCAGCCATAGTTGTTCTTTATGGTGTCCTCCAGCCATAGTTCTTCTCGGTGTCCTCCAGCCATAGTTCTTCATGGTGTCCCCCAGCCATAGTTGTTCTTCATGGTGTCCCCCAGCCATGGTTATTCTTCATGATGTCCCCCAGCCATAGTTCTTCATGGTGTCCCCCAGCCATAGTTGTTCTTCATGGTGTCCTCCAGCCATAGTTCTTCATGGTGTCCCCCAGCCATGGTTGTTCTTCATGGTGTCCCCCAGCCATAGTTGTTCTTCATGGTGTCCCCCAGCCATAGTTGTTCTTCATGGTGTCCCCAGCCATAGTTGTTCTTCATGGTGTCCTCCAGCCATAGTTCTTCATGGTGTCCCCCAGCCATGGTTGTTCTTCATGGTGTCCCCCAGCCATAGTTGTTCTTCATGGTGTCCCCCAGACATAGTTGTTCTTCATGGTGTCCCCCAGCCATAGTTGTTCTTCATGGTGTCCCCCAGCCATAGTTGTTCTTCATGGTATCCCCCAGCCATAGTTGTTCTTCATGGTGTCCCCCAGCCATAGTTGTTCATGGTGTCCTCCAGCCATAGTTGTTCATGGTGTTCTCCAGCCATAGTTCTTCATGGTGTCCCCTAGCCATAGTTGTTCTTCATGGTGTCCCCAGCCATGGTTGTTCTTCATGGTGTCCCCCAGCCATAGTTGTTCTTCATGGTGTCCCCCAGCCATGGTTGTTCTTCATGGTGTCCCCCAGCCATAGTTGTTCTTCATGGTGTCCCCCAGCCATGGTTGTTCTTCATGGTGTCCCCCAGCCATAGTTGTTCTTCATGGTGTCCTCCAGCCATGGTTGTTCTTCATGGTGTCCCCCAGCCATAGTTGTTCTTCATGGTGTCCCCCAGCCATAGTTGTTCTTCATGGTGTCCCCCAGCCATAGTTGTTCTTCATGGTGTCCTCCAGCCATGGTTGTTCTTCATGATGTCCCCCAGCCATAGTTCTTCATGGTGTCCTCCAGCCATAGTTCTTCATGGTGTCCCCTAGCCATAGTTGTTCTTCATGGTGTCCCCCAGCCATGGTTGTTCTTCATGGTGTCCCCCAGCCATAGTTCTTCATGGTGTCCCCTAGCCATAGTTGTTCTTCATTGTGTCCCCCAGCCATAGTTGTTCTTCATGGTGTCCCCCAGCCATGGTTGTTCTTCATGGTGTCCTCCAGCCATAGTTCTTCATGGTGTCCCCTAGCCATAGTTGTTCTTCATGGTGTCCTCCAGCCATAGTTGTTCTTCATGGTGTCCCCTAGCCATAGTTGTTCTTCATTGTGTCCCCCAGCCATAGTTGTTCTTCATGGTGTCCCCCAGCCATGGTTGTTCTTCATGGTGTCCTCCAGCCATAGTTCTTCATGGTGTCCCCCAGCCATAGTTCTTCATGGTGTCCCCTAGCCATAGTTGTTCTTCATGGTGTCCTCCAGCCATAGTTGTTCTTCATGGTGTCCCCCAGCCATAGTTCTTCATGGTGTCCCCTAGCCATAGTTGTTCTTCATGGTGTCCTCCAGCCATAGTTGTTCTTCATGGTATTCCAGATTGGAACATTCATTCCTGCACAGTTGCTTGCTTGTTTATGCAGGACCCTTTGGTCTCCTCTCCCTGCGTAATTGGCCAACTTCAACTAGATGACCATTAGCGAGCGCACGGCTTCTGCCATCTCCTAAAGGCACTTCGTGGCTAATCTCTCCTGTGTGAAGCACTTCGGGTGAATCATTAAATGGATCAGACAAAGAAGAGATTGACCACGAACTCGGAGGAAGGGAGAGAGGATGGGAAATATCAATGACTTATTGCAGAAACTTTTTCTTTCTAGTTGCCAATACGTAAAAAATCCCATTGCGTAACGGGTTAGCGGGACACTCCTTTTTGTCTAACCCATCTTGAGGTTATCTTGAGATGATTTCGGGGCTTATGATCAGATACACTGATCAACCAGGCTGTGAT